>CM032333.1:84439308-84692496 GCA_019022515.1 Quercus aquifolioides | reverse complement strand
TAATACTTATACATAATATAAAATATTTTTTTAAAATTTTGGGGTGGCCATGCCCCCCAAAGTCATGTTATAACTGCGCTTCTGTTTGAAATAGTGAATAGAGATGAAGGCCCATGGTTTTATGCTTTTATTTTCATATGGTTGTGCGAGAACTAGGATTGCAGGTATCATTTTTTGTTTTTTTGTTTTTGTTTTATCCTCCCTCTTCTCCTTTTCATGAGAGGCCCAGTTTAACATATATGGGTATATTGACATCCTTAATCCCATAGACCTCTAAGGCTCTAACGAACATTTTTTTTTTCTCTTGGATTCTCTCTTTCAATTGATCCCATTAAAAAACAAATAAATACTATCAATTAATTCCTCAAAAATGAACTACGGATAGTATAAACACAAAATTTCAAGTTTGAAAATCAAACAATTAAAATAGTTTCACAAATATATTTTTGTATTGATGATGAGTGGTAATAATTATTTGTATTTGTATTCTATTACCAAAAAAAAAAAAAAAAAAATTATCTTATAAATCACTCCTTGAAAAAGTTTTCAATTCAAGAATTGTGTTGATGTAGTCTTGAGTTGAACACAAGTTGTTTCCTAGTTTGATTGAAAAGTGGATCGAGAGATTTTTGGAATGGATTTCGATAAATATATCTCTGATTGTGTTTGTTAGAGACTTGTCGTTCTTTGTATACTCTTGAATGTTCATTATCTTAGAAGATTTGTCGTGGAAATTCCTTGAGACTTTAGAGATTAAATCTAATAAAACTGCAATTGATTAGAGTTCTTGAACTTTCTAGAGGCTTCGAAACTTGAATCCAATAGAACTCTATGACTTGGATTATTTGGATGAATGTTTTGAATGTTCTTTGCATTCAAAGAGTTGTGGTGGAAGTTTTTCGTAGTTTTAGGGGCTTGAATAAATAGAGTTTTCCTAATTTGAAGTCTTTTGTAGTTTTTGGAGGCCTTTTTGAGCTTGATTCTATTGAATTTTGATTTAGAAGTATGATTTAAATGATTTCTCTTTGAATATTCTTATTTGAAGTTCTTGATGTTCTTGACAGCTTTGGAGCATGATTCTAACAAAACTTTGAGAATATTGAATGTCCTTTTTTGGAGACTAATGAGAATCTCTATTTATAGGAGTCTTGAGAAGGTTTAATGACACATGATCGACTATGATTGGTAACACATGTCATAATTTAAATGGAAAGATTTTAAGTCTTGTTTTTCAAGGGCCACATGACATATATAATTTGATTAGCCAAATTTTTTAATTTAAAATAAAAAATGACAATATTTTATTAAGCTACTAGTGCAATTTTAAATTAAAATATCAACATCTGTCGACATGTGATTGGCTTTTAGAAATTTTTGTAATTTTTATTAGTGATATTTTGAAATTTTCTATTGGTTTGAATAACAAAAGTGATACCCACTAAGTAACACATGGTGCTTTGCAATTAGTTTACTCTATGATCTTAGTGGTATAATAGGACAATTTACAATTGGTTGAAAATTTTGCATTCTATAAATGTCCCCTTGGTGCTTGTCCACGTACATTGTCTTTTTGTGTGGTGTGTGAATGGGTCTCAAAATTTGAATTGGTTGCTAGATTCTTGAACTCTGTCAATGCTTTGTTGAAGATTTTTATTTTTTTTTTTGAGAAAAAAGTAAGACAATTTTGTTAGGTTCTAAGACTTTAGGAACTAAATGTATTAGAACTTCATTTTGTATGTTGGCAAACCATGATCAAAACATTTAGTCTAGGTTTATACTTGCTCAAAGTTTGTTTTAATGTAAGTTTGGAATTGAGTAATTGCAGGAATATTATTGTGCAATTCTGCAAGGCTCGATTGATCGAAGAATAGACTAGATCGATCGAGAATCGCAAATCATAAATTTTCTGTAGTATTTTCAAACACAGCTGAAGCCCATATGACGTGTAAGGTTAAGTGTTTCACTTCTAGTATAAAAGGAAAAACCCTAACTACATTTTAGAAGTATTTTTTGAGTTGTGTGTTTAATCTTTTGTGAGATCTGAGAGGTTTGTACTTTCAAACACACATATAGAGCTATGAAAATCAAGATTCACATCAAGAACTTGATGGTTGTTTCAGTTGCTGCATAAAGAACATTCAAGAAGATCCAAAACCTTAGAATGAGTCTCAAAGTCACAATAGGAGAACTTGTGGTTGCTGCAGATCTAAGAAAGAAGTAGTCTGTGGACTTGGAGCTTGCATGGGTTGTGTCAGTAAGTTCTATGTGTAGTAGTATTAGGATGTTAGTGGTCTAAATCCTTTTGTAAATTTCAATTCTTTCTATAGTGGATTTGTTTTTACTTTGAGGATAGCTAGGTTAAATCATTCTCAGGTTTTTTTACCGGTTTGATTTTCCTAGGTCATTAGATCTTTGTGTTCTTTACTTTCTGCATGTTTTACTCATAATTGTTTAACCTAGACTTGAATAACAAACTTGTTAATTGACTTGACTTAATGTTAGGTTAAACATATTGTGTTAAGAGTCTAAAACCTAACAATTTAATATAAAGCAAATTAGTTTGGAATACATCATCCAAATCACTAAGTAGTTTTTCCACCTATACATCAGTGTCTGCAGTTAAAATTGTTCTTCTTGCAAAGGGCGTGATCCAACTTATTCCCTTCTCGTCTCACATGCTGAAACTGTAATGTTGTAGAGTAAGCCTGGAAAGCACGGGTAACGGCGCCAGAGGCACCGCACCGCGTCGAACGCGGCCCGACGCGGCGACGCGCGTCGGACGCCGCTGACCGCGCGTTCGACACGCGTCGGGCCGCATCGGGCCAAGTGGCAAAGCCGACAAGGCGCGAATCGGCCCGATTCGGGCCGTATCGGCCGAAATTAAAAAAAAAAAAAAAAAAAAAAAAAAAAAAAAAAAAGGAGTAGAACGCACCGTTTTACTTACCCTAATACCTCAAAATCCCTCACTCCATCACACCGTCTAGAGACTCCAAAACAACCTCCTCACTCCAACTCCATCGCCTCTTTCTCTCTTCTCTGTGCTGTCTGGGCTGCCTTCATTGAACCAGCCACTAAGTCCTGCATTCCAGCCACTCTAGAGTCTTCACACAGCCACTCAGCCACACAACCATTCAAACTTCAGCTCTCTCTCACACATTCTCAACTCAGGTACCGTATTTAATCTTAGACTTTAGTTTGATTTTTGATTTGTTAGTTAATAGTTATTATTTGTAGGTTAAATTTTTTTATTTATTATTTGTTAGTTAAATGTTTGATTTGTGATTTGTTAGTTAGTTTGATTTGTGAGTTGTGATTTGTGTTATGTGAACTTGGGTTTGATTTATTATTAATTAATGTGAAAAAGTATGCTTAGCAATATATTAAAAATATAAATAAAAATATTTTTAATAACTTTTTAATCGCCGAGTCCCGCCGCACCCGCACCCACCTTTTTCAAAAATTGCCGAGTCCCGCACCCGCACCCGAGTCCCGAAACGCACCCTTGCTTCTTAGGAGTAAGCCCCTGACTATGAGTATCCTCAATTACATTCTCATATAGCGTGTTATATTGATCAAGAGCTTTCGATGCCTGAACAACCCGGAGATAATCACGTTCCACCACCACCTTGTAGATGCTAAGTTCTTCTGCAAAAACTACCGCTCTATGTGCTGCCAACGCTTCAGCCAACTCCACCGTGTGAAGTAAGCCTATACCAAGTAATTTTGACTTGCAGTACACCACGGTGTCACTTACGTCATGATGTCCCATTTTTTTTTTTTTGCATGTTTTTCCTTCATGGATTGCTGTTTGATGTTTTGTGAGGCCAAGAGCAAGCCACAACCATTTGTAAGTCAAACCTAATCATGTCCCATTCTTTTATTATTATTATTGTTATTATTATATTATTATTATTATTATTATTACAGCCACAGCCTCTAAAGATTGTTAGGGCACCCCTTGTCACAACCTTATAAAAGCAACGCTGCTTCAAATCTGTTTCCAATTGATTAATATATAGAGAGGGTGTGATATCCAGTAATTTTAGAGGGGCTAGCCCTGATGGCACAAATCTGTTTCCAAGTGAAGACAAAAGTGAAAGTAGACCTCCTTTGTCTTTGTATAGGTATTTTTCTTCTTCCTCTTAGCATTACAAGCCTGCTTCAAGCCTTCAATCTTTCTTTTTTCTTTTCTTTTCTTCTTTAATCAACTTCATGGTAAGCTGCATGGCTTTTTGTATTGCATTTTCACGCAACCAGCAACCTTTTTTTTTTTTTTTTTTACGTATATCACATAAATCAAAGCCTCTGTGTTTAAATTAATTCCATGGCCCTTGTATCTTGTCTTTAGGTTTCACGAATGTGTTTCTTTTTTCTTTGGTAGCATAAAGAACCCACGACCAGGGGTGGATCTAGGATTTCAAGTTAGTGGGGCCGAAGCATAAGAAAAAAAAAATCCAAATATGTATCCATATAGTATCAACAAAATATCAATCAAGATAAATACACAAAATCATTGTTTCTTAATATATTAAGATGTAATCATCTACCAACAAAGACAAAATAATATTGTTTCTTAAGAGCATTAGCTGTTGCAAAAAAAACTTATTTTCACAAACCAAAATTTATTTTTGCTACTTTAATATAGCATTTAAAATATTTCGTATAGTAGTATTTTTGGTATTTGGTATTCAAAATACTAAATATTTATCATTTACAAAACCTGATGCTAGCTAGTATTCTAATATTGGGCTAACTAGAATTTTTTATTTTTTATTTTAAAGTTTTTTTTTTGTTAAGTTTTTGAGTTTGATAGTTGCCAGTTGGCCTAGGCTAATTAAAAGGAAAGATGTCTAAGTTTTTGGAAGAGGGAAATGCAGCTCTAGAAATTAAAATATATATATATATATATATAACCAATAAAAAAAATTTCTTTATTTTTTCTTTGGGCTAGGGGGGCCCAATTTTTTTTCTTAGGGCCAGGGGGGGGCTCGGGCCCCCTTGGGTTTGTCCCTGCCCACGACATCAACAAGTTTTATGGCTCCAAGCCTCCAAGTTTTACTGCTTCTTCACATAGTTGTCTTTTCCTTCCATTTTTTCCCACCAGTTGTAATACTTAGGCTTTGTTTGGATGGAGGAGTGGAAAATTAGGAGGATGGAAAATTGTGGGAGGATGGAAAATATTTAGTTTTGCTTCTTATGTGTTTGGTTGGAGGGGTGGAAAAGTGGGAGGGTGGAAAACTCTTTTGTTTGGTTGGAAAGAAAAGAGGAAGGATGGAAAATGTAATTAAAGCATAAATTAGGGAGGAAGGAAAAAAAAGAAAAAAGAGAGAAAATGAGAAGGTAAAACTTTTTGGAAGGTGTTTGGTTGGGAGGGAGAGAGTAAAAAAATATTGCTTTTTTTTTTTTTTTTTTTTTGCTGGGGACCAAAATGTTTTCCCCAAAAATAGAGAAAAAACTGAGAGGGAGAGTATGATTTGCTTGATTGACAAAAATGCCCTCAATTGCCTTTTTTTTTTTTTTTTGGCTTTCCTAGGACATGTTGTCTCTTCCTTTTTTATTTCTTTTTTCTTTTGATTTCCAAGGTGTGGGCATGAAAGTGATTTGTTTAGTTTTTCTTCTTCTTCTTTTTAATTTTTTTTTTCTTGACATGATTTTTAATTTTTAATAAATTTGGGTGATTTTTTTTTTGCTTGTTTGTCACTTTTTTGTTTGTTTGTTTGTTTTAATTAGGCATTATTTTTTAACAAGAGTGTATGAATAAATTTATACAAACTAATTTTTTCCCTTCCTCCACTTTTCCACTCACATCCAATAAAAAATGAGAGAACTTAAAATCTTTTCTATCATTCGACTTTTCCATCTCTCTAACTAAACAGACCCTTATATAAGAGGATCACCCTATGGAGGAGGCTATCCTAGAATAGTCTTAGCTTCACACCTTCTAGGAGTGGTGCACTTAAAAGGATGGAAATCCGCATGACCTTCAAATTTGATTCTCACATAGCAAGGCCAAGAACCCCAATTGCCCCCTCTACATGCATAAACGTCCTTGCGTTTCATTTTTTTCTCATAGTATTTTCTTCTTCTTCATTTTTTTTTTTTTTTTCTTTTGGAACTAGCCATTGATTTTATTGTGGTGTTCATCCTTGCAATGATGCTCTCACTAGTGTCCGTCGGCACACATCTTTGCAACAAAGCCGCATTGGCACTTGTCTTTGCAACGAAGCTATACCACCATCCATCTTTGCTATGAAGCCATACTGACATTCATCTTTGTAACAAAGCCACACTTGCAAATGTTTTTGCAATAAAGCCGTATTGGCATTCATTTTTGCAAGGAATTCATACTGGCATCTATCTTTGGAATGAAACTATACTGGTACGTGGCTTAAAAGAATGAATAATCATCACCTCTTTCAAGGCATACTTCCAATTCCTCCACTTATCACCCAACCTCTTTAAAGTATGACACTTCATTATCCTTCTTGCAATGTTATCTTGAGGCTTCCTCCCAATATTGCCTATAAATTGATTAAACATACTATCTTCATGTTCAAAAGGCTAAAAATGAAACGTTAAAAGACAGCTTAATCTCTTTTTTTTGGGGGGCAAATTCTATATATATGTAAGATATACTTGTTATTCCACTTGTGTAACATATACCTGCAAGATCTTTTTATACCGAAAAAAAAAAAAAAATGTAGTCAACAACATAAGCATACTTTTAATTAAGCTTTCATGCTACGTAAAAGAACTAAAAACTTAAGTAATCATATTCATAAATACCTATAGTTTGGACTTTTACTTCCATGTATTCCTAGAATGAAATGATCATATACTTGAGGGGTGAGACTCTAAAAGGGCACTTGATTGATTACTTGATGGATGAAGTGACTGATTAAGTCATGATGTGTCCTCTGATAGATTAGTTGTTGATGAATCATGTGCTAGGCCTTGTTGTTGGGACTGATTTTCAACCTCAACTAAATGATAACGTTCCATTGCCAATAATATATATATACACGCACATATATATATATAGATTGTTAAACGCAATTTAACAATTTTTTATTAAACATAATTTATCAATTTTTGTTAAACATAAAAATTGTTTAATTATGTTTAACATAGATAATTACACGCAAAAGTCTGCACAAAAAATTAATATTTCAAAAAGCATGAGTACTATGAAAATCTCTATGAGTGAATGAAGACGCTTTAAAATTTGAGGGAATAACTTAATACAATTGGATGTCTTAACTCTTAAAGCTAAAAATCACTTAATTTATTAAAATTATTATATTTTTTCAATTTGGTTATTATGGTATATTGGATCTTTAATTACTTTCTCTTAAAAATTATGCATTATTTCATGTCTTTACTAATGGTTATATAGGCGACCAACCAAAGTTCCTATGGCAAAACTGTGATAATATTCATGGAAGGAAAGAAAAAAAAAAAAAAAAAACCACACTGAAGAATATTAGGTATTTTTAACACATACACTGGAAGAGGGAAAAATATGTTAAAGAAACTGATAATGATGTATATCCAAAAGAAATTGACAGTTGTATTAGGCTTTCAAAATTGTTCATTGTATTTTCTGTGTCCCACAAAACTAACATTTTAGTTTTTTTTTGACAAAACATTTTAGTAATTAATCATAGTCTTTCTAAAGTAAGCAATACATTCTCCTAGGAAAAAGAATAACTTTCACCAAAATTTGAATAAATTAGTATATATTCATAAAATTCAGGACTCACATGCACATATTAAAAGCTAAATATATGTCTGAATTCAATTGTTACTCATTTTATTTAAGAAAAAAAGAAAGAAAAAAGCTAAGTCTCAGCCGATCATAAAATGCATAAAAAAAATGAAATCAAATAATTCATTAAAGTTATAATATTTATTTATAAGATATGTTATATATTTTTTATAAATTTAATAATAGATTATTATATTTATATGTAGTATAATATATACATATATATTTATTTATTTAATAACAAATGCATAATAGTTTAAAAAGTCATGATGCTTATCTGGGGAGTTATTGTTAAAAACTATTCATGTGGTGATTCTCCATTCTCTTACGCTATGTTTGGTTGGAGGGACTATGTTGGAGGATTATAGGGAGGATGGAAAACAATGGGTGGAAAATGGTGTGGAAAACCGTATTTTCCACCGTTTGGGAAACGGAGGAAAACAGAGAGGATGGAAAACCTAGAGAAAATTTTCCTCCCGGGCCCACCAATTTTCTTCCTCCCAAATCGGGAGGAAAACTATGGAGAGAAAACTGCTCTAAACATGGAATTACCCAAATACCCTCTCCCAATGTCTCCAACAACCTAACGCGGCAAAATAAGAAAAAGGAAGCCGGAAATAACCACCAAACCCAACACCACCACCAAACACCGGAACTTAGCACAGAAAACTAAATCATACCACAATCAAAACAAAAACACAAAACCCAATCAAAAGATTTGAAACACCAAAACAATCTTTCTTATAAGTCTAATGAAATCTGAACAATAAAATAAAACTAATCAAATCAGAACAAAAAAAAAAAATGTAGGCCGATCTGTGTAGAAAAGTGAAGAGAGCACCAGTGGAGTAGACGAAAAAAAAAAAAAAAAGAAATTCGAGAGCACCAGTGGAGTAGACGAAGAGAAGAGAAGAAAAAAAAAAGAAAAAAGTGGAGAGCACCAGTGGAGTAGACGAAGAGAAGAAGAGAAGAAAAAAAGAAAAAAAAGAAAAGAAAAGTGGAGAGCACCAGTGGATCAGCAGAGAAGAAAAGAAAGAGTGAAGAAAAGAAAGAGTAAAGTGAGAGAGCTCATAGAAGTGCCGGAGAACAAAAGAAAAAAGAAAAGTGAAGATAGAGATAGGGAAAGGTGTGGAGGAGAAGAAAAGAGAAAAAAAGAAAAGAAAAGAAAAGAAACATGTGGATAAAAAAAAAAAGATAAGGGAAAAATAAAATAAAGAAAAAGAAATTAAAATTGAGAAATGTCACTACAATATTTTCACAATATTTTTACAATAAATTTTAAGTGGTAGGTTGTTACTAACTAATACTGATAAAAAAAAAAAATATTTAAGTGATGTGTTCAAATTAAAATCAGTAATAACTTATCACATATGATTTATTGTGAAAATATTGTAAAATGTTAAGGATGTAGCACTTTTTTTTTTTTTCAACGTGATCTGATCAAGTTGTACATTATTGCAATTTTTATATTATAATAATAAAAATAATAATAAAAATTTATATATATGATGTGATAAATTTTATATTATGTAACGAGTACAAATAAACCTATTTTTTTACATATTATGTAACAAGGGTATAATAGTCAATTTATATAAATTACATTTTCTATTCTTCCATTTTTTTCTCCAACCAAACAAAAGAGTTTTCCACTCTCTCTCTTTTCCACCCCTCCAACCAAACACATAAGAGGGAAAACTAAATATTTCCATCCTTCCACTTTTCTATCCTCTCACAATTTTTTATCCTCCCATTTTTCCACTCCTTCGTCCAAACCGACCTTAAGATTTGGAGCAATTGTCTAACTCTCTAAGCAACTGTACAGCACTTTTCTAGTCCAAGATATCTGATAAAGGTCCAAATAGTTTTTTTTGGGCCTAGACCCCCTGGCCCCAAAAAAAAAAAATTGTTAGGTATTTTCAGACTTTTTAGGATTGGG
Source organism: Quercus aquifolioides (assembly GCA_019022515.1). Classification (NCBI taxonomy): domain Eukaryota; kingdom Viridiplantae; phylum Streptophyta; class Magnoliopsida; order Fagales; family Fagaceae; genus Quercus; species Quercus aquifolioides. The sequence continues at coordinate 84,682,789 of CM032333.1, read as the reverse complement.
CTCCACTTTTCAAAACCTTGCCCCCTAACAGCCCAGATAGCCTAAAAGCTCAATTCAAACCCACGGTTACAACTTAACCTAAATCAGAAAAAAAAAAAAAAGAAGAAGAAGAGATAGGATTCGTTAACCACGCCGCCGCCGCCGCCACCACAGCCGTCGTCCGCCCATGCGAGACTCACCTCATTGCCATTGTCCCACACCCACTGAGCAGCCGATCAACCTAGTGAGGCAGGGACTGACCTAGAGTTCACGCACCTCCAGTCGCCGCCGCCCTGCTTGATCTGCCCACCTCCGACGCCGGCCGCTGCAGCCTCTAACCTCCATTCTGCTTCAAGTATTATTTTTTTTTCTTTCCTTCAACTTCATAACCTAACATTGATTTTGAATCTTGATATGATTTCTCTCTCTCTCTCTCTCTCTCTCTCTCTCTCCACTCCATACAATTATAATGTTTGTGAATCTGTCATTTGTGATTGTGGTGCTCTTTTTTTTTTTTTGGTTGAGGGTGATTGTGAATTAAAATTGAATATGTGAATCTGTGATTGTGTTTGAGAGTCTGTGTGAATGTCTGAGATAGTGAGAAGTGAGTTGTGATTTATGAATAGAGTTATAATAGTGTTTGGGACTTGGACTGTTTGTTGGAAGTGAGCCAACATTAGGGAACAATCGAAAGAGGTGAAAAAAAGGGTGAAGTTATAAATTCATGGTAGTAGGGTACTAGTGTGTTTGGGGCAGTGGGTGAGTGGCAATCTGACAGAGACAGAGACAAAGACAAAAATACATAATGTAATAAAAATGTCAAACAAATTTAACAAAACCAAATAAAATTGACGCTTGTGCTTACTCCTGCGATTTCTACTGCAACTAGGTTGTGAACATTGTCAGCTATGAAAGTCAACCTTTGTAACAAATTGAAAAATGACAAACTCTTTAATGTAATACTATATGGATGTTTATTTGATTTTTCCCTTATCTCCGGTTCCCCCTAGCTTGAGATACTGGGTCCGTCTCTAGCACTAGAGACAACGCAGATTTTACCATAAAGATGCCTCGTACAACTACATTAGAGTGCCCGGGTTGCCCTTCTCTTCGAGCTCTAACCTTCGATGCACTTGGTCTCATCAAAGGTGAGTTTTTTTCTTCCACCCTTTTATTCATTGATCGAAATTAGCAATACACTTTTGTAAAAAGCTTGTCTTTTGGGTTTTATATGCTTTATTTTGTATTTATATATCTGGGTTTTTGATGCTTTGCTTGGTGTCTATGTTTATTTATTTATTTATTTTTTGGGTAATAGTTATTGAAGCTAAGGGTAGTCAAGGAGGGGCTCCTAGAGTGGTGGAGAGGTGGGGTGAGCTGGACTCATCAAAATGTGTACTTGCTGCTTCTATCAATGACTGTAAAGATGACCCGGTATGTGTTGGTGTGTTGCAAATTGTTTGAGTTTATTGAATTTTGAATTTCAAGCATCTGTGTTGTTGTTGGCAATATGTTTCAATTTTTTTTAAGTGTTTGGTTTTGGTTCCAATTATTAGTATAGTATGGTTTGTTGAAGTTTGGAGTGTTTGAGAATGAAGATATGCTTTCATGTTCTACGGGTTAAATGTAGAATAGGTGTAAAGGATTTTGTGCAGAAATAATAGTATGTTTTGATTTCAATTGGATTTCTTTTGCTGTTGAAGGTTTCGGTTTGAATGCTTGTTATGTAGCTAATGGAGTTTAATTAATGTTGCCCCTAGGGTAGTAGAATTCATTGGATGCCACGCCTCATGAAGAGGTGGTCACTAGTTTGAATCTGCTATTCACCATCTTCTTGGGGCCAACACTCATTTTAAATAAAGCATTAGTAAGTTAAACAAATAATATGAGCCTTTGCGGTTTGAGTTAAATTTTGCAATGGGTATTGCGAATTGAGTTTGTAATTGTTCACGAAGTTTGGGACTTCAAGCATTGTACTTAATTGCCATTGTATGTTCTGTTTGTTTTCTGAAGAAGTAAGAGGCACCTTATATGTATCATCCTTTAAGAGAAACAGGTTCTAATATTGGTTGCAACCAGTTGATTGGATTCTCTAGTCATTCCCTTGCATATATTTGGCGATAGTGCATAATGGCTTGCTTGCCAAAGAGCAACTTGCAAGTTTCACTTATTGCCTAAATAGAAGCTTTTAGCTTGAACTAGGACAATCTATCCTTTTGTTTTACATATGTGTATGAATTTAGATATTCTATCAATCTTTTTCTAAAAATGTAATTTTATGACCCTTAAATCCTTTATTTTGCAGAAGTGTTTTTTTTTTTTTTTTTAAGAATTATTTTTCTTTTTCTCTTGCAGTTATTAGCAGTGGCAAGAAAAACTGGTATGGTGAGTTACGCTCTGGGACTTATGAATATCTGGCTACATGTTTTGGTTTTCAATTTTGACTGTTAGTTATAGGCTTATTGAAGATCCTATTCAATATTTGTGTACTTAATGTATACTACAGATTGAGGTTCTCAGTGCAATTAATGGGGATATTTGTTTCACGGTTTCTAATGCCAATGAGGATGGTCCTAGACCTGAAGATGATGCTGTTGTTGGGTTGCATTTATTTGCCGGACAGAAATTGGGGTTGACATCCAGGTACTGCAATATTGTTGCTTTCTAGGTTTGCCACCTAATTCCACCATAGATGCTTACATCATTGATTTCCAGCTGCATTCTTCCCACATGCATATAGCTTCTGATCTTTGAATTTATTGTTAAATTCTAGGTCTTGTACTTTGCTTACTTGTACAACAAAAGGAAACACAAGCATGAGGTCCATTGAAGTTACTGATTCACCTGCAGGTTCTGCCTCTATTGGTTCGTCAAACACATGGAGTGTATGCAGTTCTGGCAATATCTTATGTTCTAAAGTGGATGGAAGTGAAAAATATGCTATATTTGGAGGGTGAGTGCTCTTGAGATTCACAATTAGAATTTATAAGCTTGAGAATTAAGTCAATTGTCATTTCGTAGTGGGATTTTATGGTGTGTGCTAGCTTATTCATCTATGAAATAATGGTTTTCTTGTTTTCCATCTCAGAAAGGGTGTTGAAATGAACATGTGGGATCTTGACAACTGTACTAAAATCTGGGCTGCCAAATCTGTGAGCCTTTCCTTTATCTGCTAAATCTTGAAAGAAATCTTTAATATGCATTTTTCCTTGCATTTATTTAATAGCTTCTACCCTATGTAGCCTCCTAAGAACAGTCTTGATATTTTTACCCCAACTTGGTTTACATCATCAACATTCCTGAGTAAGGATGATCACCGCAAAATTGTGGCTGGCACCAACAGCCATCAGGTAATCTTTCATTGCAAATTCTTCTTTCATTTTGGAATGAATAATTGGATATTAGTAACTTCTGGGAATGCAACATTCTTACGGATTTTTTCCTCACTTCCTACTGTCCTTTTGAGCATGTGTTGCTTGATGCTGACAGGAATTGGGGTTTTTTTGTGTACTTGAATTCTCTTCAATTGAGATATCATCAGATGTTATGTCACAGGAGAGAATACCCATGTTCTACATGTTACTGATCATGAGCCATTAAACTAACAATGACTAATAATACACCTAGGATTAAATTTTTTAATTTTTCTTCTTTCATCTGGAGCTAAGAAAATGTCAATTTCATTTATATCCTTTGCTAGTTTTATGATATACAAGTTATTGTTAGTTACTTTTTTTTTTTTTTTAATTTTAAATTTCTTATTTTTTATAGAACTTGGAATGCTTTCTTATCATTTTGTCTTTGCTGGTTTCTTGGAGGAACCACAATTTCTTTATTACCTTATCTCTAGTAGACTAGTAGCTCTATTGTAATCGTAATCATCCAGCCACTCAAAAACTTCAATTCATTTTTTTTTTCTTAACAGGTTCGCCTCTATGATATTTCCGCTCAACGAAGACCTGTTATCTCATTTGATTTTCGGGAGACGCCTATCAAATCAGTAACTGAAGATTTAGATGGCTATACAGTCTATGTAGGGAATGGGTCTGGTGACCTTGCTTCTTTTGACATGCGCACAGGTGAACTGTAGTTCCATCATGTTGTCACATATTTGATATTCTATCTGTGTGGAAGTCTGGAAGATACATTTACCATTCACTCTCTTATAGTGTATTCTGGTGGTATAAGTGTTCTGTTTATTTACTTAATTAGTTTTCTTCAGTAGAAAGCCTTTGATTATTAAAAAGAAAAATGGAAAAAAGAAAAGAGCATTGCTTTCCTTTGGTACTGTCTGGCTAATTTAGATTGGCAATTATCATTTAAGGTGATCAAGTCTTATATGTAGGGTTTCTCTATGTTGTGTGAGCGGGTGTGCAGGCACGTGGGTTCATTTATATATATTGCTAAATGCTGGCTCCACCATGTATCTTTGGGTGGGGATATACAAACTGATAGACATGCCCTTATGCTTGTTTTGATCTGTGGAAAATGTTTTTCTTATGTAAGTTTTAGATCCAAAAGATGAGGCATATAATACTTACGAACTATATGATGGTTTTCTTTTGGCTTCATTTCAATTGTTTGCTTCATGTTACATGCATCAAAATTTATTTGTCAAGGGGTCATATTTGGGAAGAGCTTGATCACCGCAGGAAAACACCTAATTCAGTATTGAAATTTTAATGCAATAGAGCTCAAGCCTTTTGTAGAAATTAATTTTTTTTTTCCAAAGTAAATTGTTAATGCACAATTGATTTGCATATGACGTTTAATGTCTTGACATAGGTCCTTTCACAAGTACCATAGGTATTCAAGGGTATTATTCATTTTTAACTTTGAAAATTGAACCCATCTTACTCCAAGGTCTACTTTGGATTATTGGTAACTGTTACATATTTTTGGATTGAGGTTAATTGAGTTGCATTAAAGTGGATGTGAAAATTGATTTATGATGTTGCTAATGTTATTCTTGCATATAATTCATATTTTTTGAATGATTTGAGATTTTTCTCTCTTGTAACTCCATAAATGATGAAAGTATCTTTTTACAGGAAAATTATTAGGGTGCTTTTTGGGAAAATGTTCTGGAAGCATCAGATCTATAGCCAGGCACCCAGAGCTTCCAGTGATTGCATCTTGTGGTGAGTGTGTTGTATTTTTTTACCTTTATGTTCATTTGCATTGGAACTCATACTGACACACATACATACACAACACCATTTGCGCACACACGCACACAGATACACACATCAAGAGAGAGAGGTCTCTAGTCTGTGTTTCGTATTGTGTGTACATACCCTCTTTTTATTTTTCTTTTTTGGTCAAAAGGTTTGCATGTTCACCCTTTGTTTAGGAGGTCAAGTATTGGCTTCCTTTAGAAGACAGCCACTACTTGGTTATGAGTTATGGATAGCAAGGTTTAGTTAGGGTGGTCTTTTAGTCTGGAGAAGTGGGAAAGAAAAGGAGGAAAAGTTTATCTTAGTTTATACTCAATCACTTGCAATATTATCTACTAAGCAATGACAACCTTTTATTCTCGTATTATTTTTTTTTTCTGAAAGTCATTTCCTGTATTAATATTCTAATTAAAAGAAGGGTGCGTGCAGTTAGCACTTCATCATGTCTGGGTTCACTTAATTTTATTGAATCATCCTTTAGGCTTTAGAGGTTAAGCTTGTTTGTCTTAGGACCAAATTTTCTTGACCATCAAAACTGAGAACTTGACTAATTTCTAGGACTGGACAGTTATCTACGCTTTTGGGATATAAAGACTCGGCAACTTCTGTCTGTGGTATGTTCTTATACTTTATGATTATGAAGATTTGTTAGAATTTCTTGCTGAAAGTCAGGGCTGAAGATATGTGCTAGTTTGAAACTCTTATATTTATTTTTTGCCCTTACTAGAGTTACATTTTTGTAGCTTTTTACTCATGGTTTTGGCATCTCAAATTTTCTTACCTAATGCTCAAAACTCTTCGTTCTACCTTGAGGCCAAGAACAAATTTAGGCTGTGATAGAGCTTTTTTGCATTCAAAGCTAAAAACTTGTTGTTCTGACCATTTAATCTTTTTTTATTTTATTAAAAGGAATCATTAAATACATTTCTGAGGGTTTAGCAATTTTGTTGGATATTATGTTAATGAAAAATGAAGTTGTTTTCTGCTTTCATTGATAGACTCAAATTATTGCAGCTACCATTCATTTGAATAATGTATAAAGTGAGATGCTGCCATCAGCACATTACTTGACTCTTATTAAAGGGACATTAGTAATCTGCATGTGATGATACCAAAGCAAGATGGTCCATTAACATGATGGCATAATGTTGAAAACATTGAGCAAAAAGGTTTAATGGTGAATGTATAAAATTAAGTGCTTTAATCTTATGTGTGGTGCACTTGTATACTTGGCTGTGAAGGTCTGCTTAGGGCATGGTGCACTTGAACTTTTGGCTGGAAACGTCTGCTTTCCAATTGAAGCCTAAGCATTCCTAAACATGCATTGACTCTTGGTCCACAAGCCTAATGACTGCCCCTTATTTGGAGCTATGTATTGCTTTGAGTTTCATTGTTTGAATCTGTGGCCCTGACACCTGTAAGGTTGACACTTTTACAGAGCTCATGCAGGGATTGTAGATAGTCTTTTCATTTGTGGTTTTATAAGCTAACGTGCTATGTTGCAAAAATTTCCATCATCTTATTTATATTGTCTTCATCGTGTAGGTTTTCCTGAAGCAGCATCTTACAAATGTTGTCTTTGACTCCAATTTTGCTGATGAAGGTTAGTTTTCTGTTTTTGTCTTGTCCGTTATGGACCAAGCCAATAGTATTGTTTCTTGTACTATAATTATTCTAATAGTGGCATGTTGTTACATTTCGTGAACAAGGAATGATTTTGGGGACTGGTACCAGTAATGTAGTCTAAGTTTGAAGCAATTTATTGCTCATATGATATGAGTGATAATTCTAACACTGGGCTGGAGCTAATGAGCTTTAGGTTAATGGGATGGAGGGTAAGGTAGTGAGTTCAAGACTCACGAGATGTGTGTAGCTTACCAATGAGGAAAGGTCTTATCACTTTGCCCCCACCCGGGATGCCTTAAGCTAAGGGAGAGTGCCTGGATAACTGTAAACCCAAAAGTCTTTTATTCAACTCCTCGCTGAGGCATTTTGCGTTTTACTTGATGCCTGCTCAGTGTGGGTATGTAGGCAACCTGGGTTTACCCCTCAGTGGTGGTCCTACTGGCTCATACCTTGAGGGGGTTCCTTGTAATAAAATAAAAAAGAAGAACAAAAGGTCTTATCACTTTATAAAGAAGTTACTAAAAAACAATGCAAAAAGTTGGGTCATCGTTGAAAGCAGCTATATAAGGCGGAACTAATATTTTTGAAAGAAAACTTTGAGCCCAACAACTAGTCAAACTTTGTTTCACCTCTTTCTGGATTGGTTGATTTGATGTTATAACTGTGGATCCATTCTTTATACTTAACTTCAGGGATCTCTTAGGAGGTTGGAGTCTGTCTTTATCCTCAAACTACTAATAAGTAAACAACTCCTAATGGCCTAGGAGTGAAGACTAGATCGATCCTATACTGTTGGTATTTTTTTCTCTGCAATGTAAAATGATGAAAATATTTTATTTTCCATTACTACACACATAATTTTTAGGCTAAAATCCAATTTAGTCCCTTCACTTTTACTTTAGTTGTCAATTTAGTTCTTAAGATTTAATTTTTATTATTTTAGTCCCTCACTATTTCAAAATGAGTCAATCTGGTACTTTTGTGTTAATTTTTTTTTCCTAACTAGTCCTCATCAAATGACAAGATCTATTAAACGGAGCAACTTATGAATGTTTTCTGTTAAAACTTGAATGAAGAAAAAATAATATTAAAACAGAGTCATTTAGTAACAAATTTGGATTGACAAAAATTAAACCCTATGGACTAATTTGACAACTGAAATAAAAGTAGTGGACTAAATTTAATTTTAGCCTAATTTTATTTAAAAAGGGTTTTTAGGGGTTCAAATATGCTTTAAATATGATAAGGATATATGAGATCTGACTCTAGTTTTTGAAGTTGCTCGACCTTGAAGTTTGGTACACAACGTACACGTTTTAGTTTATATGATGGTTACCTTAATTGTTCCTCTTATGCAAAGCTAGTTATATAATATTATAATGTCAACATTAATCCACACCCACTAATTATACATTCCTCATTCTTATCAGCAGAAGTTAAACCTTCTGTAGCAGCAGATCTACCACTAAATGCTGAACAAATTGCTAATGAGACTGAAATCAGAGACGAGGAAGAAACACTGCCCGTGAAAAGAAAGAAGACATCAAAAGAAGAAGAAAGAAGGAAGAAGAAAAAGGCAACGAAAGAAAATGAAGGAAACAAGGAGGCATCAAAAGAAAACAATGGAAACAAAAAGAAGGTATTGAAAGAAAACGAGGGAAGCAAGAAGTTAAAATCCAAGAAAAGCAAAAGATCAACATGTGAGATTCATGATGAATCATGATTCAGATTTATTACATGAGCATGCTTGTGTGTACAATCCAAAGTGCTGGAGTCAAACGTTGACATGCATTATGACTAAGAAGGTATGGTAAAAGAAGCCAAAGATTGGAGTGCAGTTGCCGTGTCCTATTTTTGCAGGAAGAAAGACATTAGGAGTACAGGAAGCCTTCATGTATCATTAACGTAAGGGCTGATGTTTTTGTTATTTATTCTGCTAGGAGGTGAGACTAAGAAGCAAGTAGATGACCATATTGTAGCAAAATGACGATGTTAATTTATTCGGTTTGGGGACTTGTTTTTCTTTTATTCCTGAGTAGCATGGGAAAGTCCAGAAATGACGTTTTGTTTTGTTTTGAAAGAGATAGTTATGCTTAATCAGTGACCAGTGAACACAAATTAACATGAAGATAATGAATTAATGGGAGAAGTTAATGCTTCATTTTGATTGAATTTAAACAATGATTTATCCTCTTGCTTATTAATGTCCACCATCCAAATTTCTTTTCACTACTCGACTTATTCAAGCAACTGAGTGCGAGTTAAAGAATAAAGGGTGGTTGGTGATGTATTGTGCCTAGAGCTGGAAATGGATATCCAATACACTAGACTATGCCCGTCTGTTTGATGCATAGGTTTTCCTTTAGGAAATTTTCCATTACCATTGTATTCAAGTTGATAATCTGCTAAATGCCAATGGTGGGAGAAGGTATTTCATGCACTGGGCACATGAAACCTTTGTCACACTGATAGGTGAGCCCCAGTGAGATAAAGGTCTCGTGCACCTGGCGCATAGAAGACTTTTGCCAATGGTGGATATCTTGTTAAACAGGAGCTCTGTGGCAAATTTGCAAATTGAACCTTCTAAACATCCACTTTGATTTATTGTTAAAGGGGTTAAAAATGTGCACTCTGGGTAAGTATTAGCCTTGGGTTACTCGTATTAAATATTAGCCTTGTTCATCGTGTGAATTCTGAGTAAATGTATTCATCTTTTGTTCCATACTGTGCATTACAATGTAAGTAACTATAGACTATGGAATTTGCCACATTTGTTGGTTTATATTACTATCCAAATATGTATGTATGCTTATGTTAAGCTTTTGGGGGAAGTCTTAGCATATGATTTTCTTTCTTGAGACACTTTAAAGAGTCAAAATGGCAAGGATGCCTGCCTTTGAAATAAGATTGTAACTAATTGACATTGTGATTCGCTTACTATTATCCTTGCCCCGTTGGAGGAGATATCTCATTTGGCACAATGGCACTTGACAACAAGCTAACCTGTTGGTTGTTGCCATTATCTACATGATTAACCTTTCTATTTTTGTTCATTGTATTGGTTGGACTTATTTTTTACTCCGCTCCAAACATGGTAAACAATTGAGTTTTTAACTAAAATGAACTGTTGTGCAGTGGCATGGGTCCTGACTTTCGAGTTCTGGTACGAAAAAGTAGAAAGCAGGCAGAGCAATACCACCGCTTATACAAAGTATGTGTCAACTTCCTTTGTGTTTTTCATTTTCCTCATCATCTATATCTCTCTTTTTAATATTATTTGTCACATTATCATTTGGTTTCACTTATAGTGCTAAGTTGTAAAGCTTTGATTAGAGGCTATTGTTCCTTTGTCTCTTTAATTTATGCTACATCATTTATGCTTTTGGCAATGTCATACTTGTAAAAAAATGGCTGTTTACAGTTTTTTGAAAGGAATTTATCATGGATGAATTTGTTGGTGTCCTGGATAGAGTGATCTGAGTTTAGATTGAAGCAGATAATATTATTTTGATGGGATTGCAATTGTGTTCCCAAAGACTCATATAGTTTAGGAGTCTGTATCCTAGATTGGATTGATCTCATAGGGTAATCTGCAAATTTCACCACCTTCCAACTTGATCGAAATTGGTTACCTTCCATGTGAGAAGTACTAGCTGTTTTCTGCATTTAAAATTTTAAGGAATGTGGTGATTTTTTTACATGTTTCTATTGGTGACTGATGATTAATTTGGTTGTTTGGTTGATTTTCTGCTGTTCTAGAAGTAGCTCTCTATCATACACTAGTATAATGTTTATAAGAGCTTTTCTCTATATATATTCATTTTATGTAATTTGTGAAGATGACAAGTAATGGTTCTTGATGTTTTTAAACCAATGACATGTTAGTTCATCGTCATCATCATCAATCTCTGCATTATGTTGGGGAATAGCATCCAATTCTCTCTCTCTCTCTCTCTCTCTCTCTCTCTCTCTATATATATATATATATATATTCATTTTATGTAAATTGTGAAGATGACAAGTTATGGTTACTGATGTTTTTAACCCAATGACATGTCAGCTCATCATCATCATCAATCTGTGCATTATGTTGTGGAATAGCAACCACTTTTATTTTTCTTTGGCATTTATCATTCTACACACATTACGGCACAATAAAGTTCAAGCTGTATATTAATTATATGCTCTTGTGGCTCATGTCTCCATACCATACCATCTGACTTTCTCTTTTCTGTCACTCAGATCTTTCATCTTTTTCTAATAATGGTTCCATCAAGTTTTATTTACATAGACTTCAATAATATTTCATAAACCTCCATTTTGACCTTTCTTGTTCTGTTAGATGTCACTAGTTGCTAACTAATGTCCATATTTGGCTTTTAAAACAACCTGGATTACCTTTGCTGGTTTCCTTGGGCTGACATATTTTAAATTACTTGGAAGAACAAGAGAGGACCATCAATTATTTGTGCATCTAGGTTATGATTTTTTAATTAGGGAATCTTAGTTTCCGTCTTCCTATTTTGAGTTAAACTTCACTACTCTTTGATGTGGGGGAGGCCAGAGAGGGGGAATTGATACCTTGGATGACTCCATTGGAGAGACTGGGAAATGCTATTTGACCTAAAGGTCATTGCCACTTTTGAAATAGAGATTCACATTTTGGCATCTTTCTTTGTTTCCATCTCTGAGGAGGCAATGGCTTTGTGTTGTTCTTGAAGTGGCATTCATGAATCACCTCTTTTGGACATTGTCTTTTCTTGCTCTCTCTTACATGGAGGAGCATTAGTTGAATTGATCTTGATGAAAATGCTTTGATATTATGAAATATTATTGAAGTCTATGTAAATATTATGACTTGTTTATTGGATTGAAGTCAATTTAGTTTTGGATTCACTCACTAGCTTGTTTTACTTATGGCATTTTTCTTGCTGCAATCTTTTTTTCCTGTTTTTTATATTTTATTTTGGATTCCCAATTTAGAAAATCTTTTCTTTTGTTACTTTGTACATTAAGCCAATTGATTATTTATAAGTTGCTAAGTGATTCTCAACCTGTGATGCAACAAATTTTGGGCTTATGAGAACATCTGCGTGCATCTATAAAAATCCTTTTTTTTTGAATAACACACCGTGGCATGTTAAGATCTAGTCTTTTTAGGGTCTATTTAGATACCGTTTATTTTGCTGAAAACTTATTGCTGAAAACACTGTAGCAAAATAATTTTGAAATCTAAAAACACTGTGTATAACACTTCCCTCCCCTTTTCTTCTCTCTCTCTCTGTTGCAAGTGGTAGTGGCTATTGATTGGATGATTTTGTTTATTGAAATTACTATTCGATATCACTTTAGTGAGTTGTCACCTTTTTTATTTTACTTTTTTTGCTAACCTGATGGCATATGCAAGTGGTCTAATCTCGTTTGTATTTTTTTTTTTTTTGTAAGTAAGAGAATAATTTGTTAGAAAGAATGAACGCCCAAAGGATAGAGTCCTTAAATACATTCGAACACAAATGAGGTCCAAAAAATGACAATAAAAATTCAAGACACTCCCACAATCAAAGTACAATATCTTTTTAAAAAAAGGATCTCAAGGAGCATATTTAATATCTTGCATATAGATTGTTCTTTGTTTTCAATAGTTCGGATCCCTCCATATGGTTCACATAATGCAATGCTTTGTTGCTTGCCACTACACTATTGCCTCCCCAGCAGTAGTGCAATGCAGCAACAAGTGCTTAAACCATTTCACAACCAATAGTTCCATTCAACAAAATTATCTATAGACTATAGTTAGTATGCAATTCAAATTTGTTAGTACAAAAAAAGATACCTTACGAGTAACCTTACTACCCCAACCTAAACACCTTTCCAAAGGGAAGATGGAGTTAGGTGTGTGTCACGAGCGCACTAAACTCCCCTGCAATGGAGTGTTAGTTTGGAAACAAAACCTGCAAAGATTGATCTACACATCATAAATCATGCCAAAACATTTCACTATTGCCATTTCCCATCCTAATCAATATGAAATTATGAAATCTTTTCTAACTAGCTAAAATGCCTTTCCATATGCTACAACCATGAGGTCTCCTCACTACCATCTTAGACCAATCACCCTACTGCTCCTTATATTTAGCTTTGATGGCACCATGTCAAAATTGCTCCTGTTCAATCCCATATCTCTATAACTATTTACCGAGCAAGGTTTTATTAAAATCAGTTGATTGTGAATAATGAACAATTATTTTTATATGAACCTATCACCTTTTTTTTATGCCACTTACAGTCAACCACTTAGAGTTGTAATAAAAGTTGTTTTCCTAAACTTTCTCAACTAAATGTGAAGATTTCTAAAACTTACCATCATACCACTCATGTTCCTAGTAGCAAACTAGGGATCCCCATCCAAAAGTTCCAATTAGATAATAATAAATAATACCCACCAGAGTTTCTCCATATACTTTGAATTCTAAAAGACCTCTTCTTGAGGGCATAGTAAATAAAGCAAAAGCCCAAACTCACAAAATTGGCCCTCTAGTGCTCTCTCTATATGCAACAAAGTAACTTTTATCCAAGATTATTAATATTTAAGAACCTAAAGACTCCCATAACCCAATTGAACCATCAAACTTGGCCCAATTTTTCTGAAGTTCACAAGCCCTCCCAAAGAATCTCAAAAAGAAAGTTTAGCCCAATTGAAAATAGTCCTGCCCCAAGTAATACTAATTTCTGGATTTGAGATCAACTCATGCCCTGACCATGTCTTGTATAGTTGTATTAGTATAGAAAGTTGTATTATGGTTATTGCAAAAGATGCTAATCCCATCCCGCATCTAAAACTTCCAATGCATCTGTTACCCATCTGAGAAACCCCTAAGCAAGTTTGCAGAAACTGAGGCTGAGCTTAAAAACCTTGCCAAATAGCCCGTCTTCTGTTGAGACCAAAGAGGCAGGCTAAAACTTTCTACCACTCGTTGTGATTCTCTTAGCATGGAATTGTTGTGATGTAGCTTGGTCCTCGCTAATAAGATCTCTTTCAACCCTTGGTTAGAAGCACATGACTATTTTCTTTTCATTGAAACAAAACTAACTAGAACAAAATATCCTCCACTCTTATAAAGTTAAGAAATGCTACCCATTTGATTAAAAGAGAAACAAAAAACTAACTTAAGGTGCGCACACAGTGGAAATGGATGGAGGGGCAGATTTGTTGATTTTACATCTACCCCCTCTTCTCTCAATTTTCTCTCCTTTGAATCACTCCAAATTGGGATAATAAAATTTGGGTAGATCACAAAAAAAAAAAAAAAAACCTAATCCTCACCAAGATTTTTTTATTTATTTTTATTTTTATAATTTTCTCTTCCAACTAAACAATATAAAAGTTCTTTTTCTCTCATATTTTTTAGACATGGCCCTACTGCATAGCACTAAATAAAAGAAAAGTGTTTCTAGAGTTGCATAAACCGCATTGCAATCCCTTTCAATGAGCCTTAAAAATGTACAAAGGAGACTTTAATGCCATCCAATCTCAAATTTGTTAAAATGAAATAATTTAATTAGTACGCCCTTTTGAGTACCCTTTGTCTTTTATATGGTAGATTACAATTGATTATCGGATACTTTTATATGAATTCACAATTTTTTTTTTCCGCACCTCACTGTTAATTGTATAGAAAAATTGTAACAAAATAATATATATAAAACTAGATCGTACTTGAATTATCCCTTAAAAGGGAAGCTGTCTTTTAGCTTCATCTTCGTCTCATGATTTTACATGTCTAATGAAGCACAATATATATATATTTTTTTGTCAAAAAAGTAATACCATTCTACCAATAATTATTTTCACACAAGTTAAGTTTTGGAAACATTTTATTGAATGAGCTAGGTCTTATTGTTTGAAATCTAAAATCTCACTCAATCCAAATCTATTACAATTTTATCTTTTATCTTCAATTTTTTTCCCTAAATTAAATAAGCTCTTGGTGCTGCTACTTTCATGATCTTTTTGTTCTAGGTTGCACTTGTGCTTCCTACAGCTGGGTTAAATCAATATATATATATAAAAACAGAGATCTCATGCAGAAATGTGCGTGTTCTTGTGACGCTCTAAACTGGCATTTAACTTAAAAAATGGGCGGTCATTTAAAAAGCCAAAGTGGTCTTAAAAACTGAAACGTTTTGGCAAGAGTTCTTCGCACTCCTCTTAAAAAATGAAACGGCAAAACCAGTTTACCTCTCTATCTCTTCCTCTTTCTCTCTCTTAACTCTTTAGTTCTAAGTTCTAACGCACACTTTTGTGTCTCTCCTTCTATTGTTTGTTGACTCTCTCTCTGTTTCTTTCAATTCATTTTTTTTTATTCCAGGTACTGAGTTTGTGGTCTACACGTTTAAGGGAACACAAGTTCGGATTCAATCAAATCTTCAAATTAATTATGCCATACATTTGACTTCACACAAACACTAATGTTATAGCTAATTTTTTTATTTTTTTGACAGTGAAGTTAAAATTTTATTAAAAAATCGGTAAAACCCAGAGAAATATACAAACTGTTCATGTCCACTAACATCAGGTAGAGACTACACAACATAACTTAGGGAGCTCCATTCAGGCTGGGTGTCTGTGTTCTTACGAGATGCTTCGACATGCCCTGGTAGTCTTGTAACAGGGTCATGGCTCCGTGGAGTATGTCAGCTGGTTGGGACTGCTTTCGCTCGAAGTAAACCCGGTTTCTGGCGTTCCAAATGGACCAAGTGACCATCGCCCATACTTCTAATTCCTTCACCGTGAGCTTCCCTTTCATCTGTCTGGCGAGGGAGTGAAAATCCGGTGCTGCAGCTGTACATTTCTGCAATTTTCCTTTGACTAGAGCCCACACATTGGTGGCTAGTGGGCACTCCCATAAGGCATGACAGACCGTTTCTTCTTCGTGTCTGCAGATGTCGCAGCGAGGATCAATAGGCAATCTCCTTCTAGCAAGGTTAGCTCGAGTGGGGAGAATATCAGAGCATGCTCTCCAAAGGAAGGTTCGCACCTTCGGTGGAACATCCATTTTCCACAGTTTGTGCCAAAACCTCTTGTCTTCCTGCGCTTTGGAATGCTCGACCCCACCACCGTGATTCAAACGAAGGGCAACTAAGTAGGCAGACCGGACTGTGAAACATTGGGCTTTGTTTTCTTTCCAACAAATTCTGTCCGGTGTTTGGGGATCGCCAAGTCTGATGTTGAGGATATCTTCTTGTGTGGACTGCATGTAAGTGTTTTGTATCAAAAGTCCGTTCCACTGATTCGTTTGCTGGTCAATAAGGTCTCCCACCTTCATGGACG
This sequence comes from Quercus aquifolioides, assembly GCA_019022515.1. Classification (NCBI taxonomy): domain Eukaryota; kingdom Viridiplantae; phylum Streptophyta; class Magnoliopsida; order Fagales; family Fagaceae; genus Quercus; species Quercus aquifolioides. The sequence continues at coordinate 84,666,676 of CM032333.1, read as the reverse complement.
TGTCAGCACCCGGTTTAAAGAGTGGTGGGCAGGGCAGCCACTTGTGATTACGGATGTTGATGCTCTGCCCATTACCAATCTGCCACTTTGAGCCCTCGAGGATAATATCCTTTGCAGCCATCAAACTACGCCACAAAAAGGAAGGGTTGTAGCTAAGTTAATTAATTATGCCATACATTTGACTTCCAAATTTCATTTTCTCACGTTCATTAATGGTTTAGTTTTGCAGGCTTTGAGGATCAGTTAATGGCATGTTTTGTCTATGGAGGGCTATAGTACAATTACAATTCCAACATCACATGCGGCCAAACTGGTTTCAATGTTTGCTTTGACTATGCATAAGCCGCCAATGCAATTGTTGCGTCCAAAGTACTCTTTACTGGCAGTGACAAAGTGAGGTTTGCTGGGCTGATGTTTTTCTCTTTCCTTTCTCAATTCCTCTAATAGTATTTGAAAAAAATTCTTGAACCAAATTTCCCCTACCTCCATCCAAAAATTTCTACCTTTGCAAAGATTGTTAAGATAGACATGCAATTTATATTAGAGTTACACACGCCAAATGTGTGACACATGCAAATGAAGGAGATGTTTTATTAGTTAGTTAGTGCCAAGAATTTACAAATCTTTATTCTTATTTTAATTAGAATGTAATAATGTTGGATTTTTAATGGATTGTAGCGTTTGGGTCAGTAATGAGCTTTAGGGAGGACATCCATTTTATTATATTAACAGATTGTAGAGAACACATATATGGCCCATTGATCGTACTTTCCTAACATTTTTTTTCCCCATAGATAGAGCTTAAATTTTTATAGGGAAATACTAATGGATGCCCTTAAGGCATTAGTTAATAATCCATTTAAAGAAAATTTTTATGGAAAAAGAAAAAGAAAAAATTAATGTTTTGACAGTTTTTTCCATTTCCCATAAAAATGATATAAAAACTTTCTTAAAATAGATTGTTAACCAGCGTCCTAAGGACACTTGTTATCATGACCACTTTTTATAAGCAAAACTAATTAAGTTTTGTGTTATTTCAATATTGCATAGCGTGGGGTAAATTTGTTTGATTCCCATTATTAGTCCAAAATTTTATGGAGATTTTGTGGTTGAATGAGTTTCAATGTTCTAATTTTAATAGGCTGGGTGTTGTTTTTATGTGTTTTAATTCAAGTTGTGACTAAAAGATAATTGAAATTTTTTTTCTCCTAATTTTAATGGTTTGGTTGCAGAAAAAATGAGCAATGCATTTATGCTTCAATGTAGCACGGGTGTCATATTCTGCATGCAAATCATAAACCTAGGTGAATTCTGTTCCATCTTCCCTTTGGTGGAAGAATTGACTGGATCAGTAAAATACTAATGTTTTGGCACACCATACAAACTCCCTTTTTCTTTTACGTGAATAATGATATTGGGAAAATAAGGAGATTTGAGACCATGCATTCTAATGAGCCTAACTCACCCTCTTTTGGTTCTATATCTCTACATCACCAAGACTAAGTGAGCTTCTTATATAATGTTTAATTAGCTAATGTCACTGGTATAGTAAGCAATTCTTATTGAATATTTAACTGCAATTATTAGAATTGGGAAAAAGGTGTTACTTCATGTTATTACTTAAAAATATGTTAAACATTCTATCTAACCTTCTCATATAACAACTTACAACATTATCCGGGCATCGTGCAGGCCCTTTCGGCTAGTTAATAATAATTTCCAGTTGTGTTTGATTGCCAATATTGAAACACTATATGGCCTAAGAAGAGCGAGGAGGCATAGCCTGCAAAATGAACAGAGGAAGAAGACGAGGGCATTCTAGAGAGACCTGTGATCTTCTAACATATTAAAATGGGGCAATTTGGTCTTTTGATAATATGCAACCTTTGTAACTGTCACATGACTTGCACATGGGTCTAATTTCCATCCAAGTTAACAAGAAATAAACAGTGGGGTGCAAAGTGTGTAGGATGTAAAAGTTTAGGAGGACTAAATTCCTATAATTTAGGGGGTAAATGTAACATGAAGTATAGTTTAAGAGGGTAAAATGTAATTTCTTCTTATTTATTTGAGTTTTATAAATGAAATTAAGGTCTGTTTGGATACAGTTTATTTTACTGAAAACTGAAAACATTGTAATAAAATAATTTTTAAATGTGTGAATAGTGCTGTGTGACCCATTTTTAATTAAAATTTGAATGAATAAAGATGTTTAGGTCCGTGAACAGTGCATGAGACCCACAAACAGTGCTATTTCAAACTAATGGGTGGACGTCCAAAGTGCTAGTGGGTCCCGTGCATTGACCCACTGGCAGGTTTGTCCCCCCGTGAAACCAACTTCTGGTTTAAAAAAAAAAAAATAATAATAATAATAATAATGAGGAAACGTAAAAGAGTAAAACACGGACGTAAATAAGCCCAATCCAAACCTCACCTTTTGTGACTTTAGATTTATTATTTGAGAAAGTAACAATACTTTCTTCTTGTGGCAATTTTTTCACGTGATGCAACTGTTGGGTCGGCTATCAAAATATTAAGAATGAATTGAGAAATGACATTCCCTAAGACTACCGTGTTTCACCTTTTTGTTGTTGCTTCCAACCACGATGCTATCTAGATGCACACTTCTGGGGCCTGCTTCTCCTTCCAGGAAACTCGCAAAATGAGAAACAAGTTGAAAATATCATCTACCAACTAAGATCCTTGAAGGCTCTTAGGCTTTACGGCTTCATTCTTTTATCACCGCTGGAAACACAGTGAAGAATATGACTGTTTCACTGTTTGGGGTTTCCACTGTTTCGTTATAGGATGCTTCATGCTAATAGAGCTATAAGCTACTCACATTGCCTTGTTCTAACAACTGAAAACCTAATTCCCTAATGTAATATCATTCTTGCACATAAGATCTTCAATCTTGTTGAAATAAACAGGCAGAGAAAGAACAAGAATTGTTCTGAAGAGAATCTTTGTATATATATATATATTTTTTTGTATTCTTAGCTCTCCTCAAATATCTGGCCTTTAGTGAGGAATTGATAGGTAAGATTGAACATGGCAGTCCTCTCGGGTTTTTTGCTGGCTTGATATGCCAGCAGATAATACACATATGAGACTTTAGAAATAACTTCTTTCAAGTAGATGAAGGTGCTGCATATTCCCGTACGGAGCCCAAGCTATCTTGTTGGTGATAAATCAAACCCTCAAAAGGTTCTATGCAATGATTAATGGACAAACGTATCTACACATGTTGGCTTCAAATTAAGAATAGGTGGCCTAAAAAATCCTTAGAAAGATTTTGCAACCTAGAACTTCGAAACTTGTATTTTCCAATCATTCCCTTTGCCCTCTGTATCTCCTTCGCAGATGGTTAGTGAAGAAGGACATAATTTGAAATATAATTTTTGTTATTTATTAATTCTTGATATTATTATGAAGTTTTTGAAAATTTTGATTTAGCATTATTATTTCTTTGATTTTAGTTGTATTTAATGATTTTCTATTAGGGTTCCATTATGATAGGTATAAATTATGATATCTTTTAGAAAATTTTTTCTGGTTGGTCAAGTTTTATAGAGCCTTTAAATTGGGCTCCAAGCCTATAAACAAAAATGAAGTATTTAGTTTAGTAAATTTTCTTATTTTTGTTTCTCTATTTTTTAGTGGGTATTATAGTAGCTCTTCTTCTAGATTCAAAGAACTCTTGTTGATTAAAGGATATTTTTTCTTGAAGCAAATGCGATTTGGTTCTTGCTATTTTCCACCCCATCAGCTAGCCCTTTGTTGTTATTTGCTGAAGGAAAAAACAACAAAAAAATGCAATAATGTGCACTTTATTTTCTCCCAAAAAAAAAAAAAAAAATGTGGTTAACTTGTTCCAATCAAATTTCGGAAAAAGTTATTTTGGATATATTTTTGAAAAATAATAATATAAACAATTTTTAAAAACAATATAAACAAAATGGTCTAATCTAAACCATAACATGAAGAACAATTGCAACAAGAAAGTGGCTAAGAAATAAGCTATATATTAGTAATAAGCTATGAGAATCTGGTATTTAAAACTTTTTTAGAAAATTCAAGATGATGAAGCCACAAATGTTTATTCAAATTTTTATCAGTTGTACATATTGACTTCTCCTAGATGCAACTTTGAGTCAAGCCTATAGTAATAACATGTGTTGTTTTAGCAAATATACTACTCACATATGAGAAATTGAACAATATGTCAAAGAAATTGAATTTTCCACAAGAAATGTTTTAAAAAAGAAAAAAAGATATATCATATCTATGACTAAGAAAATTGCATATTAATATGCGGCGTAGTTGAAAGCTAAAGATTTATTTATTATTATTTTTCTAATTTTTTAAAGATAAATACCAATTTCATTAAACAACACTAACATCCTTCCTCCACACATCTCCTGAATAGATTTAGGCAGGGAGTTCATATTACAACAATTACAGGGAAATGTGTAATTGACAATTCTCTACTCAATGCCATAACAGAAGTGGTTAAGCTAGATAACAAAGGATAATTATCCTCTCTATAAGTACTATATCATCTGCCCTAACAGAAGTGAACAAGCAATCCACTGAAAAGAACGTTTTGAGTCTTTTTTAGGACTTAGGAATATTGCCCTAAAGCCATTTCATCCAAAAGAAAATGGTTGGTTTTTTGGCAAAGGCAATGGTATGCTATCATTTCTTAACATAGATAGCACATTTGACATTGTGGGCCGATCATCAGTATTATTCTGTGTACATAGGAGACCGAAATGGATCCATCTCAACACCTTAAATTGGACACATGAATCACTAATTGATGGATCAATTAGCTCTTGCCCTTGACCTTCTTGCCATAAATTCCATGCCTGAGAAAATCATTTACAATATTAGAAGCACACATAACAATGAATATAAATAAAATCTAAAGATTAATGCTAATTGACATACATATCCTACTAAATTGAGTGTGTAGTCAACATGGTAGAAGCTGTTGTTTTTTCTACCACTCACAATTTCAAGCATCAATACTCCAAAGCTATAGACGTCAGATTTTATAGAGGACACACCTTCTATGGCATACTCAGGAGATATATAACCACTATATCAAAAACACAATAAATATTTCATTTCACAAGTGATTGAATTGAGCACATGTAATAGTAAGATTATAATAGGACTCTAATCATCACAAGTGTAAGGGTGTATTATTAACTTACTTTGTTCCAACAATTACATTAGTGTTTGCTTCCAATTCATCTGGTTTGAAAATTCGTGCTATGCCAAAATCAGATATCTTAGGATTCATGTTTTTGTCAAGGAGTATGTTTCCGGCTTTTAAATCTCTATGAATTATTCTTGGTCTTGTGTATTTATGGAGATAGAGCAGTCCTTAAGCAATTCCTTCAATTATATTGAAACGTTTTTTCCAATCTAATAACTTGCTTCTCTTTGAGTCTATCAAATATAAACAATGAAATAGATGTGATCAATAACATAGTTTCTAAAAAGTGATATAATAAACTTTTTTTTTTTTTGAAAAATAAGTAAAGGAAGTACTAGATAAAAGTCAATGTTTTTCTTACCAAATAGAAAGCAATCTAAACTTTTGTTGGGCATGTATTCATAAACCAACATCCTCTCTTCTCCATGAATGCAACAACCAACAAGTTTAACAATATTCACATGATGGAGTTTAGGCATGACTATCAACTCATTCCTAAACTTAGGTATTCCTTGTCTTGAATTTCGCCCTAATTGCTTTATCGCTATTGTTCGCCCCCCTACCAATTGTGCCTGATGTGGTGATTAAAAAAGATTAATTCAGCTTAGATGTAAATTACTCAAAACTACTTGATGTAGATATTTATTTAGAGGTGACCTAGGCCCAAAGCCTCTTTCTCCAAGCTTGTTTTCTAATGAAAAATTGTTTGTTGCAGCCATGACACATGTATAGCTAATTACACTGAAATTAGCTCCATTCTTGTCCAAGCTCACTAAAGCAAGCAATCCATTTTCACCGTTTGTTTCATCACTCCCTGTTTAAATTTTCATAGAACATCATAATTTGCATATATCATATAAAATAATCAAGAATTGGTAAATTTAAATATTATATATATATATATATACACACCCTGAAGTACAACTATACTCCGTTTGAGTTGATAACACAATATGCAGAAAACAATCACGAGTAGAGCAATGGCTGTGAAAATTAGCCGTGTTAGTAATCATCATATAAGAAAATATTTGCTGCTTTTGATCCAAGTAATATACTTCATATCGAAAATCTATAAATACAAGGGAATGAAATTTTTTATTTTATTTTTTCCTGATTAAACAAAACAAAAGAAAAAGAAGAAGAAACACTTTTTTAACAAAATTGTGGAAGATGAGTACCCTTACGAAGGGTTAAACGAGTGTTAAGCATAATAAGCTAAAGAGATCCATCAAAGGAATCATGCAAAGTTCAGATCCTTCAAACCTAAAACTTAAGTAAAAAGGTATAGAAATGCAACTAATTAATATAACATATTATGAAGCTCCAATCTAACCAATTTGAGAAATCTTTAACAGTTTGTACGTACTTGAAACCTCAGTGAAAGAGAAAATTAGACATGCCTTAGTTTAGTTAGTTTTACTAGTGATTTTTGTTTCGAAATTCCTGCCCTAGATTCATTTTTTGTTGCATCTGTAATTTGTGTAATCCCAGGGTACAAGGCACATAAACCTTGAATAAGATCCCTATTTCCTAAGATACTTAGCCATGGCTAATTTGTTTACCATATATAAGTAATAAACATTTTTCCAATAAAACCTCAATTAAGATAATTAAGATGAAATACACATGAATATCTAGTTAGGGCAAAACTTTTAAAGAACAAACCTTTAGTGTGTATATATGTAGAGAGAGAGAGAGAGAGAGAGAGAGCGAGAGAGAGAGAGAGAGAGTGAGAGAGAGAGAGATTCAAGCTGCTATTTCTTGATCAAGGAGTTTAAGTTTGGAGAAAGCTCGATCTGAATCTGTTTGTGAACTGAGGAAATGATTGAACATATCTAAATCTAATCTGCTGCTATGACCCTACCTGCATCGTCACAAATTATCTATATATATACACTTAAAAGTTGCGCTATTCACAACCCAGATTCGAAGTTGCTCAGATTCAATGACTTCCATTATTGGTAATTTTCCTTATATAAACATGCATATACTTAAAAGTTGCATTATATATATATATATGAGAAATGCTATGTCTACAACATTTCTACAACATTTCCTAAGTGACGGGTTGTTATTGGTTGTTATTATTAGGGCAAAAAAGTAATCTTAGTATTAGTTTCAAATTTGAACCAATAATAACTAACCACCTGTGATTTGTTGTAAAAATGTTGTAAAATTGTTGTAGACGTAGCATCTCTCTATATATATATATTGCTCAAATTCAATGACTCTTGCAAAGTGAATCTTCTTTCTGTAGAAACTAGGAGCCTTGGGGAATTGAGTGTATCACCTGATTTAAGATTATCCACATTTACGCCATAAGAAGTACACAAAAAGCATGAGAAAAATAGAAATAAAACAAATTTGAGAATATTTATCATGTTGTTAGCCATGAAGATTGACTACTGACTTTTCACTTGTTACCGAATTAGCTAGCTACTTATATGCTCATGCCAGCGTATAGCGCGGGTCGACAAGGAAACATACAGCTGCTGCCTGCTAAGGTCAAACACTAAAGCATAACCAAAAATTTATTAAAAACATAATTTCATAGGTTAATGAACTATGCATAGACACAAAAGTATCAAATGTATGAATGGCTATCACTAATCCGTGATCCAATTATTTTGCTAAATACGTACGCTCTGACACTTCATTTCACATTGCCTCCTTATCTTTCTATCAGTAGAGAGAGTGCACGAGAGAAAAATTTAACTTAAAATGGCTGGAAAAGAAGACCCTGACCTGAAAAAAAAAAATATTTAATTTGTATTAGGAACACCCTGATCACAAAATTAGGAACACCCTCAGTAACAAAATTAGGAACACCCCCAAATAAAAAAAAATTATCTGTTCTACTTCCAAGAAAAAAAAAAAAAAAATTTGTAACAGAGCCAAGCCCACGGCGAGCCCAATAGATTACAAAGGTAGCCCACGGATTCTCAAAAAAAAAAAAAAAAAAACCAATACAGAGAATCAGAAATCAAACCCATACCACGGTCACGTCGCTGGCAGAGAAATCAGAAAACCAAATCCCAATACAATCAGTCCATACAGAGCAAAAGCAAAACAAACTCCAATACAAAGGTGTTTTAGTGTTTACCAAAAAAAAAAAAAAAAAAAAGCCCCCAATACAGAGCAAACCAAAACCAAACCCTAGCAAACCAAACCCACGGTCACGTCGCCGTCGCTCGTCATCGCCGTAGTTCGCTCATCGTCGCCGTCGCCGTCGCTCGCTTGCCATCGTCGCCGCTCGCCCCTCATCACAGATCGCTCTGCTCCGGTGCTCGGTGCTCAGTGCTTGCCGCTCGGACCTCTCACCTCGGTGCTCCCTCCCTCAAGGTATTTCTCTCTCTTTATCTCTCTGACTCTCTCTCAGTCTCTCAGTCTCTCTCTCTTTATCTCACTACTCACTGAAATGAAATCTATGACAATGAAATGAAATAAATGAATCATTTAGTCTTTCTCTCTTTATTCTTTAATAGTCTAACTCAGTAACTCTCTCTCTCTTTTGAACTGTAAGTCTCTAATTGGCTAATGGTTGGCTGAATAGCTTTATTAATATTTTGCTTTTTGCCTTTTTTTTTTCTTTTTGAAATTTGAATTTGGCTTTATCTAAATCTTATCCGTTGGTGTTGGTCAGTGTGTGTTGGTGAGATATTGATTGTCTTTTAGTGTAATGTGTATTGTGATTTGTGAATCTGTGATTGTGAAATTTTCTGATTGGCAATTGGCTATTGTGATTGGGGGCATCACTGCATCAGGCATGAGGCTTGTGCTTGTCTGTTGAGTGGGGTGGGGGTAGATGGGCTGATGGGCACATGAGCCGGGTAAACAATAATTAAAGCAGTCTGTTGAGACTGCTAGTAGTTAGTAAAAAAAAAAATTAATGAAGCAACTAAACACCAATAATTAATAATTTAATTAACTAATACATTATAAAAGACAAACAAATTAAATTATGTTAGGCTAAACAATAATTAATAATTTAATAATTAATGAAATAACAATACAACAAATTATAGTTTATAAAAGACAAACAAATTTATGAAACAACTAAATAATAATAATTAATAATTTTATTAATATTTCAAATGAACTTATAGTTTATTGTACAAGTACCTTTATTCATTTCTTTTCTTTTCATTTTTTTTTTCCTTTTGAGGTTTTTTGGTGTATAGAATGCAAATTTGTTTTGGTTTTAAGATCTTTTTTTTTTTTTAGGCCAAATCTTGAATTTTGGCCGGTATTTATCGAAACATCTCGAAACACTCGAAATAGACCGAAATGACAAGAAATTTTTTCGAAGTGGAATAGGAACACCTTGGACAAAATTCCTGGAGTTGCCACTGATGAGAAGCCAAACTGGCCAAGACTTGAATTGTCGGGACATATTGTTTGATTGGTTGAGATAAGTTGTTTTTGACCTGTCAAGCTGCAGTTGAAATGCAGTCTTGCAAGGGTCCCTTTTTTTCATTCTTGATCAAATATTATCTAATGTAATTTTATCTAGAAAATCTAAGTTCTAAACTATTACAATTGTTCATGGTTGCAAATCTAAAAATATGAATTTTACAATAACATTAGACATTTTTTATAATTGTGTTTGCATATGAAATTATATAGTATGCTATTTTTAAAAAAATAGTATGATTGTACTAAGATTCTGTTAGGTTCTAAAATTTAGAATAATTGGCAAACTGTGAGCATAAACTTGTCTAAATATAGATTCCTAGATCTATAGGCTTGATTAGACAATTCTCAAGGTGTTACAAGTTAAAACATAAGAACATACAAGCCGCAGAAAAAAGAATTCAAAACATGCTAGGTTCAACCAATTGAAAGACAGCTTCGACCGATTGAAACATGGGTCTATAGAATTTTAATTAAATCCAACAGCCCATTGGCCCCTTATGTGATTAGGGTTTCAGATCTATTTCACATAGTATATAAAGGAAACCCTAAGTCACATTTTGAAAAGACTTGGGAGGTGCTCTTGTGAGATCTAAAAGGTATTGTGCCTTCCTCTATCAATGTCACAACTAGAAATCATTCTCATATCATTAGATCTGGTAGATCTGAAGTTGTTGCATACAAGATCAATAACTGCTGATGATCTAAACCTTCAAAGGTGGTATTGGAGTCAGAAACTGGAGAGTTTGTGTTGCTAAACCTTTGAGTGGGATTTCAAAGTCACAAGCGTGGGTGCTTGTGTTGTAGTAAATCCAAGGAGAGAAGGTGTCGGTAAATTACCATTGGAGGTAGCAATAGATTTAGGGATAATTTGATTGTAAAAACTTCAATTCTCTTATAGTGAATTTGCTTTACCTTGAAGATAGTTATGTCAAATCATCCACAGGTTTTTACCTTGAAATGGTTCATTTTATCGGTTTTCTTAGGTCATCATATTGTGGTGTTATTTATTTTCAAGCTGTTTTGCATGATATGATATATTGTTGTTTAAGCTAGATCTAAATAATTAATCAAAGTAATCACTTGGTTAATATATTAGGTTAAAAAATCTAATTTAAGGGGTCTAAACAAAACAAACAGATTCTAATAAAGGGGTTTCATTATAATAAAAAAGATACTAATAAATGGTTTAAGTAGAGAATAAAAAAAATTCTAATTCAATTAAAAAATATATATTGAAATAAAGACATGAAATTGTGAGGTCTCATTTGCTTTATTTGGCAAAATATTAAGGGTCAATTTGAGATAATTGATTAAGGGGTAACAAGAGTCACACTATCGGTGATAAATAAAAGTAATTTCTTTTTTCTTAATAAATTAAATATTATATTTTAAAATAGGGATAATTACACTTTGCCCACCTGTGGTTTGCCTCTAATTCTATGTGCCCACCCGTGGTTTAAATTTTGACACTTTGCCTACCTGTGATTCTGACCTTGAGTGCTCCGTAACCCACTTCAATGTTTTCCGTTACTCTAACACCAAATAAGTAAAAAACACATCCCAAAACAGATCAAAACTCACTCTCACTCGCAAAACTCACTCACTCAGACTCGGCTTGCTCACCAAACTCACTCACTCCCACTCGCTTGAGACAATTGTGGTAGATCCGAGCCGAGGAAGAAAGACACAGTTACTCCTCTGTTCAGCTGTGTGGATCCTACAATGGGCTTCGATTCGTACATGCTCCTGGGTTTTGATCGTGGGTATTGAACCTGGGTTTTGATCGTGCATGCTACTTAATTGATTCAAATCTAAGTGTAAACTGAATCAAACACAAAACTAATTTAATTTTAAAATGATTTTATATTATATCAATTTTATCTAGAATCATATTGGACCATACATCTAAAAAGTTCAAATATAAAAATAGGGGGAATATAGATTTGAAATTTTAAAGTGAAAGTAATTTTTTAAAAATAAATTAAGATAAAACTAACTTTTTAAGGGAATATGTCAAATCCAATTTTGAACAAAAGCAATTAAAACCAAGTATATTGTTCTCAATTAACCTTGTTCTATGATATGTCAAATACCCCTAATATGATCTACTCTCGCCTATCAAATATTCAGCTAATAACCTCCTCAAGGGAAGAGTAGCTGTGCGCCATTCCTCTTACTATGCTGGTGTTTCAAGGGGTGTTAGTATGAGTTCTGAAGCTTTAACATTCATGTTTGAATAACTTGCTAAGAAACGAACTTACTTCAATAGTTTGAATAACTAGGGATGCCAACTTGAAAGCACCCCTATTTCACGGCATTGAAACAGAGTGTTGTCTCACGAACTTAATAACTAGGGGCATGCACGATCAACTAGGAGCATGCACGATCAACTACAAAGGAGCATGCACGATCAAAACCCAGGTTCAATACCCACGATCAAACCCCAAGAGCATGCACGATCAAAACCCACAATCAAAACCCAGGAGCATGCACAAATCGAAGCCCATTGTAGGATCTGCCACAGCTGAACAGAGGAGCAACTGTGTCTTTCTTCCTCGGCTCGGATCTGCCACAGTTGTCTCAAGCGAGTGGGAGTGAGTGAGTTGGTGAGCAAGCCGAGTTAGAGTGAGTGAGTTTTGGAAGTGAGAGTGAGTTTTGATCCGTTTTGGGATGTGTTTTTTACTTATTTGGTGTTAGAGTAACGAAAAACATTAAGGTGGGTTACAGAGCACTTACGGTCAGAATCACAGGTGGGCAAAGTGTCAAAATTTAACCACGGGTGGGCACATAGAATTAGAGGTAAACCACAGGTGGGCAAAATGTAATTATCCCTTTAAAATATAACAATAGTTTTAAGAAACAAAAAATAATTTGTATACAAATCAATTAATTTCAGATAGATTAAATAATAAATATTAATTTTATATGCCTTAACATATATAACCCCCTTTTACACCGTTTATAATCATAATTCTTTTTCAATCATAATTGATGTTCTAATAGTCCCTCCATTGGAATGTTTAACATATAGCTTGAGATACGAATAAATGGAAAATAAAACCTAGCTCCAAAAAACTTTGGGCTCCTGTTATTTCAATAGTGTGACTTGTATATTTAACTCTGAAAGCTCGAAAATGTTTGAAAATATAAGAGCTGTTTAGACCCCCAAATTAAAATTGGCGCTCGGTTGATTTTACTTTAACTTAAACTAGGTACGAAATAGAGTAAATGCGAACGGATAAATAATATAACTACTCTAAACCATATTCATCAAATCACAAAGTAAAATGAAAGCTAAAAGAGTAGGGAAGAAGAATGTAAACATAAGATAACACGCTGATGTGTTATCGAAGAGGAAACCGAAGAACTCGGTGAAAAACCTCTCCGCCGCCCTCCAAGCAGTAAATCGATCCACTAGAGAATAAAGTTGGAGTACATGAATAACAAAAGACCCTCAAAGCCTAGTCTACCCAATGTACTTGAGCCCTCCAAGCTTTTGCTACCAACTGACTTCGCCAAGCCTTATCTTCTCTAGCTCTCCAGATCTCGCAATATGCCCGATTGCATCTGCCAAGCCTCACCGGCTTCTTTTGGCAAATTCTCAAAGCTTCCCAAATTCCAAAACACTCTCTACACTCTGAAAATGTGTGGGTTGTATTTGGGTACAAATCTTTTCTCAAGGTATGACAATGGGAGAGGGAAGAAGAAGAGTTTTGAATGATTTCTCATTAAGGATGAGTAGCTCTCTCTCTAAAAGATGCGTGTGTGTGTTGTAGAAAACCTATTTAGGGTTTTTCTCTCTAAAATTGCCTCCTTGCAATTTTTGTGGGTAATGAGGGTGTATATAATATGGGTGAAGGTTAAGAAAGTCACACTTTAAAATCATCCAAGCAGAAAGTCTCGCGGGTATCTTGCAGGAAGGTCTTACCTGCAAAATACTCGTAAAATTGACAGCTTGACACAGCTCTTCAGCTTCCATCCATGTGCTTCTCACATGCCCTTTTCGCGAGAACCCTTCTCGCAAAATTCTAGCGAGCTAGTCGCAAAATGCACTGATCTTCATTTCATGCTCGATTCTTCACCATCTTAATACTAAACCTAATACAATAAAATCTCACAAAATACAAGGAAACAAATTTATGCAATTACAACACTGTTTGTCATGGAATAAGCCAACACTAATGTTATGAGAACAATCATAACTTAATAATCTCCCCCTTTGGCTATTCCGTGATAAAATATCCTATAACAAACTCTAGACTTAAACGTGAGTTTGGGAACAATGGCAAAACTCACTCACACCTAAAGCTAGAAGTTGTGATTAACTTGAAACATGTATTCTTGTAACTTGAAACACTTGCACAAAACGCATTAGACCCTTAAGGTAAATTAAGTGATAAAAGGACAAGTATAATGTAACAAGCAAACATACAATCAAGTAAACATGTTTTAAAACATATTTGCAACTTGATCAAACACAAAACAGTCATATGGAAATGACTACAATGATCATCCGAACATGCAACCAATAAAGCATAATAGCATAAGGATAAATGCATGTCCAACACATAAACACGATGCGATGAGAGCAACAAAGCATAGATACTAAATGTAACTCAAAGCACCATAAAGCAATGAGAAAACAAGCATAAAGTAAAAAAAAAAAAAAAAAAAGGTTTTCTAAAAAAAGATGTCTTCTCCCTCTTGGTATATGCATCTCTCCTATGGCTGTCTCCTCCTATGAATGTGCACGAGGTAGAATTTCTCCCCCTAAGAATGTGTACGTGAGTTATATAGAAATGGCAATATACTCCAGTATACTCTCCCCCCTTTTTGTCACAAATAGACAAATGAATCAAGAGGAATGAGGAAAAGAAGAAGAAGATATATGATGCATGAGGGGCGCAAGATGAATGAGAAAATGAAGTTCAAACAAAAGACAAAAACATCAATAAAATGCTACAAAGCATAAAATAAACATGACATGCTAAGGATGATGGAACATGATATAGGCCTAGGCATGACATAGACACAAGACCATGTTATATGAGCTAAGAAGTCTAAAAAGGCTTAAATAGCATGAGTGAATGCAAAACATGTCAAGTATTAGAGTGTGTGTAGCAAATGTGCATCTAGCGTGCATGTGAGATGCATGACCGATGCATGAACAAGCACTCATGGGGCAAAGTGTGTAAAACATACAACTAATGATCAAAACATGATAAACATGTATAATCGTGGTAATCCCCAAAAATTGGTACTCATTGGAGTCCAAAACAACGAGAAAATGCCATTTGGGCATTTTTATCAAACACATAGAATGCACACACTACACATGCATGTTAAACAATGCATGAACATATGAAAATCTTGCTTAAATACATGTTATTTTTGCCACAAGGGGCCAACATCCAAAACAAATTATCATTTAAAACAAAACCCAATAAAAAAGATTGACAAAAATTAAGTTTTCCAACTCCCATTTGAGAAAATCCCAACTATGAATATAAAACCCCTAAAAACATAATCTAAGGATCAAAATCAATGAAAATAGTTAAAGATTACCTTAGAGATGTTTATGGAATGTAAAACACTTGAAATTAGTTGGGTTTTGATGTTGAAGCATTAAAATAGGGGTTTGGGAGAAGATGAGAGAAGTTTAAAACAAATGTCCCACGAAATGCCCTTTAAAAAGCTGATTTGGAAATTTTCGCGGGAAGCTGGGAATTTTCACGAGTTAGCCTTACTCGGGAAATTTTTCACGAGTAAATCTTACTCGCGAAACAATCGCGAAACTCTCTGTCCAAAGTTGAAAAACTTGAGAATTGGACCATTTAACTCTCAGTTGAACTTACTCATGAAATGAGTCACGAAGAACGCCCAAAACACATGTTTTTCACACAAAAATAACTTGAAAAACTTTGAAAAATATGGGTGATACAAATCACTTCCAAAAGCAAACAAAAAGAACAAAAATCTTTTTGGTTTGACCCACATATGCTTGAGTACACACACATCACATTCGAATATGTACAAACACACAAATGAAATAGGCATTTATTGAATATTAAACATGTGTGTTGTGTGCGTGGATCAAGTGTGGAATAGTCCTTAATCTAGAGTAAATCTTCAATGATCAATTCAATCAAGTCATACTCAACTAGTACTAAATCAAGTGGTCTATCTCAATTATAGAAATGAACATATATGACCTCCCACAAGAAAATGATTACAAAACTTTGAAACTTTTCATTTGACTTCTTTACAATTCATAACATTTGATCATTTTTGAATAATACATCTCATTTTGAGACCGATGCCTGAATTTTTGATATATCATTTTTGAGAATAAACCTTTGGCTTTTTGGGCATCATACATTTCAATACAAGTCACTTTCCCTTTTTCCTAGTCAAATACTAGTATGTGCGACGCCTTTTGTAGCTTATTATCTCAGATTTGACATTTGTTGAGCTATGAAGCAAAAACATAAAAAGTGTGGGAAGATATATAGGCACAAGCCTATGCATGTATCAAAATCATCAAGACTATTGACCAATCATTCATGACAAGCTTGAAGATTGATTTACAATAGTCACACATAAATTTCAAGATTTTTCCCACAAAGATAAATGTGCATACATAATAAACTAAGCTCGTAAATGCACTACGTCATTAGTATGAAGGTAAAATTTACATGTGAAAAGTGCTCAAACATATATGATCAATTTTTTTGAATTTTTCATTTTTTATGTGGTTTTGGATTTTTACACACAAAACAAAGACATAAAAGTAAGATAAAAAACAAAAAACAAAATACTGCATATAAAGAGATGCATGATGCACAAATGCATGACAATGAAGCATCAATGCATGAAGGGTCCTACAAAGATCGAAAGAATTAGATCAAAGACCAAAAGAGCATAAGCTTAACAATAGGAACCCTTCCTCATCCAAACAAAACGATCGTTTGGAATGAGTGTCTCGTGAAAAGCGAGACAAGGGTTGGAAGAATGAGAACTGGAGATGCACATAGACAAGGAGGTAAGAACATCAAAAACTTTCCTCAACAACTTACCATTTTTCTCAAAATCCGGTTTTGCTTTTATAGCACAACTTCCAAAAAGTTTAAGTTTCTTTTTTCTTTTGATTCTTTTAAGAGCTTGAAATTTAGAGCAGTGAGGTCTAAGATGAACAAAGGCACCACAATGGTGATAAACAATGTGTTTAGGTCCACTAGGTCTTTTGGGAAGGGATCTAGCAACATGAGTTTGTTCTCTCTTTAACTTTGGACATTGAGGTCTTATATGACCAATTACATTGCAATGGTGGCAAGTAGGAACAAACTTAGATCCACTTAATTCCCTAAGATGGGACCTAAACAAAGGTTTAGGCTTAAGAGCCTTTCTCTCCACTTTTTGGTTTTTTTGTGTAGAGGAATGTACATTGATTTATTTTTAGAGGTAGAACTCACAATAGACACAAAATCAGGTACCACAACATGATTGCAACAAATATTTTTATCATTTTTAGCAATAAGTTTAGCAATCAAACACTTGGCATGCATCTTAAGAGATTCATTTTCACATTTAAGATTATCAATAAGTTTGTTAGATAAAACTAGTTTAGCATCCAAATCCATATTTAAATATTCAAACTCTTTTAGCTTTTCAAGAGAATTTTCAGGTTTCTTATATTTCTCAACCAATTTGTTGGATTCATTGAGCTTAACAATCAAATCATCATTTTCACAAAATAACTTGCTCAAATTCTTATGAAACTTGTTAGCCTTTTTCTTCAAGAGTTTGATGTTAGGAATATCAACAACACCCATAGAATCAAGTAACATGTCATCACAATTATGAGGATTAACACTCATAGAGGCATTTTCACAAACACATGGCATGTTACACTCAACAACATCCAAAACATCCATAGAAGCATGTAAAACACTATCCATGGCAAAACACACAAGGGGTCAAGGATCACACTTAGGTAATGAAACCAAAACAAATGTACCCACTCTAATACCAATTGAAAGCTCGAAAATGTATGAAAACACAAGAGCTGTTTAGACTCTCAAATTAAAATTACGGCTCGGTTGATTTTACTCTAACTTAAACTAAGTGCGGAATAGAGTAAATGCAAGCGGATAAACAATATAACTACTTTAAGCCATATTCATCAAATCACAGCAGTAAAATGAAAGTTAAAAGAGTAGGGAAGAAGAGTGCAAACACAAGAGAACACGTTGATGTGTTATCGAAGAGGAAACTGAAGAACTCAGCAAAAAACCTCTCCACCGCCCTCCAATCGGTAAATCAATTCACTAGAGAATAAAGTTGGAGTACATGAATAACAAAAGACCCTCAAAGTCTAGTCTACCCAATGTAGTTAAGCTCTCCAAGCTCCTGCTACTAATTGACTTTGCCAAGCCTTATTTTCTCTAGCTCTTCGGATCCCACAATACGCCTGATTACATCCGCCAAGCCTCACCGGCTTCTTTTGGAAAATCTCCAAAGCTTCCCGAGCTCCAAAACACTCTCTACATTCTGAAAATGTGTGGGTTGTATTTGGGTACAAATCTCCTCTTAAGGTATGATAATGGGAGAGGGAAGAAGAAGAGGTTAGAATGATTTCTCACTAAGCGTAAGAAAGTCACACTTAATAATTCTCTAAGTAGAGAGTCTCATTGGTATCTCGCGAGAAGGCCTTACCTGCGAAATACTCGCGAAATTGACAACCTGACACGATTTTTCTGTTAGGACATATGTGGTTTCACTTGTTAAAGAACATATGTCATTCTTTTATGTAATTGGCTAATCCTTTGACAAAATGCACTCAACTTGTAATTGGGTAGTTCTAGATGTGTTTAATACTTCAAGAAACAAGGTTTCAAGATCAAGTGTTGAAGTCATCAAGTCTATCTAAGAAACAAGCTGAAGAAGTGTTGAATCATTAAATCTCAACACCTGCTCGATAGTTGCTCGACAGCTTCTATCTGTCGAGGTTTACTAAAATCAGAAATTCTGATCTGATTTCTTGGGATCTGTGGATGTGTCTTTGGGTCTTCTTTTCTTCTAACCCTAGGCATATAAAATGATTGTTTTAAGGGCCGTCAAAGTGTTCACAAGTTGCACAAGCATTGAGCAAACTCTGTTCAAGCAAATTGTGACTAGAGACAAAGTTTTGCCCTAGTTCATCTCTTCTGAAGAAGTTACTGTGTATGTGCACCTTTGGGTTTTGTGACCAAGCATCTTCTTGATCTTCATCGTGGATGAACTAAAGAACTTTGCAGCCAACAACTCTTTCTAGTTGGTGATTGAAGTCGCGTACTGGGATCTATGCAATTGGTTAGTCACGTACTTAGGAGCAGTGCATCAAAAGGGGAGCTGTCACTATAGAACAAGTACAATTGGGTATTGGAGTAAGGGTTCAACTGTAGGTTGGTAAGGTACTTGGGATTCCTTTACTTGTAACCGCTTGTTGTAATAATAGTGGAGTTTCGGGAGTGGTGACCTGAAAATCACCCGGTGGGGTTTTTACCGACAGGTTTTCTCCATTCGTAAACAAATTACCGTGTTATTTATTTTCTGCTGCATAATTAGTTTATTGGTGATTTGTTTGTGCTACCACGCGTTTGCATGTTAAATTGATTAATTAATAACTTGGCTAATTAATTAATTAATTTAATCACAAGGGGTCAATACGTTTTGGCCTATCATCTTCAACTTCCAGTTATATGCTTCTCACATGCCCTTTTTGCGAGAACCCTTCTCACGAACTTCACGCGAGCTAGTCGCAAAATGCATTGATCTTTATTTCATGCTCAATTATTCACCAATTTAATACTAAATCCAATACAATAAAATCCCACAAAGAACAAGGAAACAAATTTATGCAATTACAACACTTTTTGTCATGAATAAGCCAACACTAATGCTATGAGAAAAATCAAAACTTAACAAACCCCATTATAAAACATAATTGTACTATAGTCTATGGGGTTTATTTATTTGTAGAAGATATCCTGTGACTGAAAATTGATTTGACCTATCCATAAAATATTCATAGTGAAATAAAGATAAAATAATTTACAATTACTTTATTATCAGTATATCTGAAATATTTGAGTCCCTAATTTAATTTCTTGATTATTCCTATACTCTTGAAATTTCATTTTATTAAATATATATTTTTAGTAACCCCTAACTAAAATGACAAGATATGATACTCTAAATAATTAAATCTATGTCAAGAGAATATTTCTTATCTCTTATTGAGATTATAAATTCACTCTTAAGAAACGGTTTTCCTACAATGATAGATGTGATTACCCAATGTATTAAGGTTTTAACTTACATCTCACATTTGACTATGCCCTTTAGCAATTATGAGTTTAATTATTCAAGTGACAAAAGTATGTAGAACAATCAATTAGATTGGTCCAATTTAATGTATTCTAACACATCCATATATCAATCAATAATCTCCACTTCCATGATCAAGGTCGAAAATCATGATTAACATGTTATACTCATGTCAAATAAAGTGTTTGATTTCATCACTTACTTCAAAATAAAGTTTATATGTCACAAAGGAATTGTGATATAGATCTTCAATATTCATAAAATGAGTATAGATAAAATAAAAATATTAAGATATACTAACTTCATCACATGTGCTTAGCGCGAGCAATGATGCTTTTTTTTTTTTTTTTGGTTCTAGTGTCATAATTTTCCCTTTATCTCAATTTTTAAATTATGACACAACTCAAAAATTAAATAAAAGAAACTGGAGAGTCTTGATAAAGTTATAAAAAAAAAAAAAAGGGTTGGAACGTTGTCTTGAAGGAAATATACAAAGTGGATTGAGATTTTTTTTTTTTTTTCTTTTAAAGACATGAATTAGTAGGAGGGTGTCTTATTTTGTAGGTATTTTAAGTAGAGTTGGAGATATATTTTTACCAAGTTATCCCTAAGTTTTTTCTCTATTAAATGTAAGGTTTAGGGGTACTTTTGAACCACATACAAGTCTATTCGAAAGAGAGGAATCCTGTTATAGATAGTATAGATATGTGCAAATATATTGATATATAGGATTTGAAATGAAGATATCTAAATGAAGACAGAGGCGGTCCAGTCCCTATTGATCGATGTAAAGATAAATGATTCCACTTTCTTCTAATTTTAGTTAAATATATGAAAATATAGGTATCAACATAGACTAATTAAATAAATTATGTAAAAACCTTTAGTTAAATAACTTTGTATAGTCAAAATTGTTAATTGAAAATTATAGCTCTTTTTAATATGAATTGAAGCCTAGATCGTTATATAGTGATTGTAATCAAATTTATTTTATTGTTGAATGATAGTATTTTTTTTATGTACTTTGTTAATAACTAATAAGTAACATTATCAAAGAAATAATTGGTTATATAAATTAGAACTAAGTGGAATAATTTATAATAAGTAAATATATAATATAAATTTAATGAAGATTTATACATGAGTTAATAATAATAATAATAGTAATAATAATGAGTAATGCATTTAATTTTTATATTAATTGATTTTTTGTCCGAAAAAATATTTATATGAAAAATGACATGTGGCAAAAGTATTGGCCTTTACCCAACTAGGTGGCAAAACTTAAATGATTCTAGAGTTTTTAGAGTAAAAAGAGATAAGTTTTATTAAATAACTTGTCGCTAATTCGTGCAACACTCCAGATAATTAGAAAATATTAAATATCTTCACTTTGTTTAATGCAACAATGAGTAAAAAATAAATTAAAATCAATAATTCTAATTCAAAATAAAAGTTGAAAATAGATATAAGATTGGTTTTACATATAGCAGTCATCTCAAATATAATTTGACAATGAACTTTTTATAAGACGAAACAAAGATATACACATCTTGAAAAAATCCTTCTGCATATTTTTTCACCAAGCTTAAGCATAGTTGGTATAGGTGTTTTTGAAGCATTTACTCCATCAGATATCAAAATACTTTAGGTGCCAAACATGAGAATAATATATGAAAATATTTTGATAGCATCCAATACCTTCAAGCTTTCCTTTTGCATTTAGTCCATCTGTAGTTTGTATAGAAGTTTCAACTATGTTGCCACAATCCATGTATAATAATAATAATAATAATAATAACAATCATGTAAAATTTCAATTAAGATCATATATTTCCTTGGAAGGCCAATACTTGTTGCACATAGTTTTACATAAAGCCCATTTTTTAACTGAAATTGTGACATTAAGTCATGATTTTTAAATTCAAGATTATGACTTTAAGTCATAATTTCAATTTAAAAATTAGATGTTTGTAAAATGATGAGTACAGTAATGTTGGCAAGGATCTTGAGTCCTAATAAGACTTGGTCAACATTATGACCAAATTAACAGCCATACGCAATAGTAGAAATAAGTCTAATTTTTGCATATACATAAAAAACAAAAAAAAAGAAATAAGTAATTTTTATAAAAAAATAAAAGACGAAACATTAGATATAAGTCAAAATTTTATATTAAAAGAAAAATAAAAAAAATTGGTGAAGTGAAAATTTGTGGGACCTTGTGATGGATAATATCTTTGTCTACAATGAGAAGGACTTCAGGATAGTCTATCCAAATAGAAACATCCTTAGCCACCACCACGCACGTTTGGGTAGTTGCTCCACATGTACAAAGTTCTTGTAGGGTGTGGGGAGAAATGGTCGAGATTCAAATCTTCAAGAATACTTTACACACATATATTCATAAATTAGATTAGAGTATAATTTCTATCTTATAAAAAAATAAAAAAAATAAAAATACTCAGCCACCTAGGCAAAACTTGCTAACAACTAAGCAACATTTTTGCAACGTTTAGTAATGCCATGATTACTTGAGAGTTGGAGGCTTCTACCATTAGCTTTTGCAGTCGGAGTTCATTGTAGAAACAGAGAGCCTTTAGTTTAGGATAACGCTATTTCCATGAAGAGAAGTCATTAGAGAGGCCAGAAGAAAAGGGATGCATTGTCGGTTCCAATTTCCCTTATTTTCTACCCTGCGTGAGACTAATATAAAGTCTTTTACAAAGTCGATTTTTATAGTAGGCCGGGCATATCCAAGTTCATATTTTCACACGAGAGGATCAAGAAATTGACTCTTTTGTCTATACTAAAATGCTAGCCGTCCAATTATATGGTCTGTTTATACTAAAATCGAAATTGTTGGGTTTAACAGGGTTGATCACTGTCTTTATCCATCACAATTATTCTCAGAAGCAAAGTTATATAAGTGAAATAGAAGACCCCATGGCATTGAAATCAAAGGCCCAATAGAATTTGTCTAGGAAATTTAGACTCCAGTTGATTTTATAGCAGCATTAATCAACTTGTTAAATTAATCAATTAGGAATTTAGATTAATTTTTAGGTTTATAATAACATAGT
Source organism: Quercus aquifolioides (assembly GCA_019022515.1). NCBI lineage: Eukaryota > Viridiplantae > Streptophyta > Magnoliopsida > Fagales > Fagaceae > Quercus > Quercus aquifolioides. The sequence continues at coordinate 84,643,582 of CM032333.1, read as the reverse complement.
AACAAAAAAATAAAATAAAAAAAATAATAACAAACAAAGAACATGGCATACAGTGATGCAGGGAAAATCAAAAGAAAAACTATTCCAAAGAAAAAACCACTACATGTACAGGAGTTTATTCATGACTAGTAAAATTCACAATAGTAGAATGGAAGCCCTCAATACAAGAATATCACACATCCTAGTATTGTTATCTACAGTAAGATTTTATCCATATGACCACACGCAGATCTATCTCAATTGGACTCTTCTACCTCCCAAATCTCATTAGTGCATGGATATCTAATCAGTGACTAATACAACAACAACATGATTTGCACAAGGATTTTTTTCCTAAGCAATGTGGTATATACAAATTATTTTACAAATTTTTTTTTTAATTTTTTTTTTACAAACAGCTGATACAATGAGCAGTCATTGGTAAGTAAAAATGCAACGTTAGAGGTAGGCCCAATTGAAAATTAATAAGAATTTTTCATATCAATATTTTGTAAAAATATTGTAAAATAATTTGTGTAGGTAACATTATTCTTTTTGCCGATACAATATTAGAAGAAATTTTGCTTAATGGATCTTCATATGGGCTTTTACTATTTATATATGATTGCTTGCTTGGCGTGATCAACTTCAAATTCATGAGCAGGGAGCAGTTTCCTTTCTTAGAGAGTCAATATAGTCAACATAGAAAAAACAAAGGCCATCATCTTCAAATTTCAATATTCCTTTCTTTTCTATCCTGCATGATTACAATTGACCCACGTTCACTTTGCTTTCTCTGATTTTTATTTTTTTACGCGAGAAAGACGAAGAATTGACTCTAATTGCGGCATACGGTGAATAAAATAAAATTATGTCGGTGGTCCATTATGTTTTGTCGAATAACAAAATCATACTACTCGGTTTGATGTTTAACATGATTTACCACTTTCTTTATAATGGCCATCATCTACAACGTCATATTAGTTTTTACCTTTGAGAAACATCTACGTCATATTAGTAAAATATAAGATTTTTGGCATTAAAACGAAGAAGGCTATAAACAATGTTATCAATGAAAGAAAAAAGAAAAAAAGAGACCGGCCACTCGAATACGTTTGTAGTTATTTTTTTCAACCTACTAGCTACTTGATAATTTATAAGATTATTATTGTGTATTATTTAAACAAGTTACATGCATAACTTATAAAAGAAATAATGTGTGACAAAAACTACACATGATCTCTTTAATTATCACATATTGAGATAAAGTAAAATAACTCTAAAATATTTGGAGCCAAGCTTTTTTTGACCATGCCCATTGTCTAAAACATTAAAATTGACACGACAATGGTACTTTACTAAGAGAAGGGTTAAAATACAATTTCAAATCATGATTTTTTATTTTTATTTTTGGATAAGAACCATGAAGTATGTGTTAGATTTTAATTTTATCCCTTGATTGTTAGTTGTATCAATTTCGTTCAAAGTTTTAAAATGCCTCAATATATAAGAAATTGTTAATGTGATTGATCTTTTTATATATATATATATATATATATATATAATCAAAGATGTTTGATTTTTAATTAACCTCGTAATATTGTACTAGATAAACTTTTGGAGACTTAATGCGTTTATAGACCCTTGTTAAAATACCAGCTAACTAGATTAATTAGATTATGTTATGAACAACCTTTGGTTAATGCAACAATTACCAATATCATGCACAAAAAAGCATAACAGAAATAAAATAGTACACAACGATATGGTGACCCAAGAAAAACCAATGGAATAAAAATTTCACAATAAAAATCTTGGGGTTTTTGACTAGCAAACCTCAAGGCAAAATAAATCCACTAACCTTATAGAATACCATATATCAATTGATGACAACTACAAAAAAAAATAAAAAATAAAACTCAAGATGGAGAGTAGCAACGTGAGAAGTGAGCTGGAAAATATTTTTTTTGGTTTCTTCAAGACTTAGGAAAAAAGAAATTGTGGTTTCTTTTTTGGTTGGCCTTATTTTAAGAGAGTCATTGTCTCTCTCGTAGCAATATTAAATTCATGTAATAAATGTTGGATTTCAATAAATTATTTTTTGAGTAAGGATTTTAGTAAGTAATTAATTTGTAAAACTATTAATTCTTATTCTAATTTTGAGAAAGAAAGAAAGGAAGAAAATTTTCACCTTTCATCTTTTTATTTGGGAAATTGAAAAATTTTGCACTCTAAAACTGCCATAAATAGAGTAAAACACATTAACATACTGCACAACATTTAAAGAGAATACAATTTTTATTGACTAAAATTTTTGCATTGTGAGACAGATAGACAATGCATTCTATTGCATGATAGAGGGGCTATATATATATATATATATATATATATAGTTTTTATTGTTATTATTTTTTGTTACACTGTAAGTAAAATAATAGAGGACTTTTTTCATCTGGGGGATTTAGTTAACTGCCTATTTGGCCTAAATCCTAATGGTTGAGGCACTATATTTGTCATGAAATTAGCTAACAACAAAACCTAATACCGTTCATTTTGCAATTATTTAGATGGAATGTTTACTTTCTTTCTTTCTTTCTTTCTCTTTTTTGGTAAGTAATTCGTAACTTTTATTAAGAAGAAAAGAAATTCAATATATCTTAAGCTAACGAGGACTTAATCATGTGCTGGTTTATTTCCCCTTTGCGGGTAACACACTAGTATCTGAAAACGAAACTAAAGATGACTTTTATGCTGGCATTTGTCAAAAGTAGACAACCATAATTGCTTGCCGGATAGATGCACCAGCTTAAGGAATAAATTTTTATTTGGGTTTTTGTTCTTTATTGACTACATTCTTGGCAATATATATATATATATATATATATTTTTTTTTTTTGAGAAGTCGTACAACACTTTTCCTTTTGTTTTTTAAAAATTCAATTTTTATTAAAATCATAAAATTTCAAATCATAACGAGTGGCTTATCAGGCGTGACTTCTTTTTATTTTTGATTTATTTTTTATCCTTCTTTATCTAATTTAGCGTGGATCAATGTAATGAACTACTTTGAAATAGTGAATAGAGATGAAGGCCCATGGTTCTATGCTTTTATTTTCATATGGTTTTGTGAGGACTAGGATTGTCGGCATCATTTTTTGTTTTTTGTTTTATCCTCCCTCTTCTCCTTTTCATGAGAGGCCCAGTTTAATATATATATATATATATACACACACACACACACATATGAATATAATTTTTTTTTGAATTGGCACCTCCTTATGCACAAAATGCTTAGGGGTTTAGGGAGGAAAGAGTTCGAGCTGCGGGGTTAGCAGCATGTTGTAATTATTTTTCAAAAAAAAAAAAATCTCAAAAATGAACTATGGATAGTTTAAACACAGAATTTCAAATTTGGAAATCAATCAATTAAAATAGTTTCACAAATATATTTTTGTATCGATGAATGAGTGGGTATAATAATTTATATTTGTATTCTGTTACAAAAAAATTATCTTCTGAACCAATCTCCTTGAAAAATTTTCAATTCAAGAATTGTGCTGATGTAGTCTTTAGTTGAACACAAGTTGTTCCCCACTTTAATTGAACAGTGGATCAAGAGATTTTTGGAATGGATTTCGATGAATAGATCTCTGATTGTGCGTTTGTTAAAGACTTCTCATTCTTTGTGTGCTTTTGAATGTTCATCATCTTTGAAGATTTGTGGTGGAAATTCCTTGAGACTTTAGAGATTAAATGCAATAAAACTGTAATTGATTAGAGTTCTTGAACTTTCTAGAGACTTTGAAGCTTGAATCCAATAGAACTCTAAGAATTGGAGGGATTATTTGGATGAATGTTTTGAATGTTTTTTGCATTCAAAGAGTTGTGGTGGAAGTTTTTCGTGGTTTTAGGGGCTAGAATAAATGGAGTTTTACTAATTTGAAGTCTTTTGTAGTTTATGGAGACCTTTTTGAGCTTAATTCTACTGAACTTTGATTTAGAGGGATGATTTAAATGATTTCCCTTTGAAAATTCTAATTTGAAGTTCTTGATGTTCTTGACAGCTTTGGACCATGATTCCGATAGAGTTTGAGACTATTGAATGTCCTTTTTAGGAGATTGATGAGAATCTCTATTTATAGGAGTCTTGAAAAGGTTTGATGACAAATGATTGACTATGATTGGTAACACATGCATAGTTTAAATGGAGAGATTTTAAATCTTGTTTTACAAGGGCCACATGACATAATTTGATTAGCTATTTTTTTTTTTTAAATTTAAAATAACACATGACAATATTTGATTAAGCTATTTATGCAATTTTAAATTTAAAATATCAACATCTATCAACATGTGATTGACATTTGGATATTGCTGCGACTTAAATAATGCTCCCAAGTGTAGGATTGTCGTGAAGTAATAACTCGGTAAGTCTGAGGTCGAATCCACAAGGAAAAGGGAATTGATTAGCAAACCACAAGAGAATAAAACTAAAATAATAAAGTTTAATTGAAGAGATTTTTAATAATTTAGTAAAAGTAATTTAAATTAAGAGAAAATAACAATATATTAAGGCGCTAAGGTTTAGGGATCCACACACAACACATCTATTGGTAATCTTAACAATATTTATTTTATGACTCAACTAAAATTCATACGAAGGATGATCTTAGTCGGATGATTTAACAATAAAAACTCAAGAATTAATTGTCTAAGGTAGTTTTATGCAATTGATTGATTTTAGACAAAACAAAACTAGTGAATTAGTTCGCAGCGAATACTGAGCATTTAACGTGCCCGGAGTCTACGATAAATCAAAGGATTATGCAAAACTAAACACTTTTCTAGATGAGTAAAACAATCAAAAAAATAAAAACATAATCATTAAAACTAATAAATAATTGTTAAGAACATACCAATAAACGGTTGGATTTCACCCCTTGCCTTAGCAAGGCTTCTAGCAAGCCATAACACAAATAAAACTCTAAAAACTGTAAAGAAACTTTAAGAAAACCTAAATTATGTTCTACTGCAGCTTTCCCTTTGAATTTTGCCCTAAAGAGCCTTTAAATAGGTCAAGGAATCCTATTACAAGTTCAATTCCCGTTTGGAGAAAATCCCAGGTATTTAGGCTTCAATTAATCGACGTTTGTGGCCCATTTAACTTCAGAATTCGAACTTTTGGTAAACTACAAAGTTGTAGCCCTTTAAGCCCAAGTTGAATCATGGACATCTGAGCTGAAATTTATGCTCCAAATACTAATTGGTACACAGGCTGGAATCCTAATCCGAATTGGACTTGGATTTGATGCAAATTTCCTTTGATTCCTTGCTCCAATTGGACTTGAATTTAATTGGTTTGGCCTTCTTTGACTTCATCATGGCCCTTGTAAAATTAAAGTCTATTAGCTTTCTTCTTTGCACAAATCCACTTATTTAATTTCATTATCCTACAAAAGACAAATTCATGCATTAAAATTCAATTAAGCACAAAATTGATTATTTAGCATTATTCCAAAATCAACTATAAAATGCCTGAATTAACTCAAAATAAGTATGATAATACTTTCTAATAATGATATAAATATGCAAAATTAAGCTATTATCAGATATTTTTGTAATTTTTATTTAGTGATATTTTGAAATTTTCTATTGGTTTGAATAACAAAAGTGGTACCCACTAAGTAACATGTGGTACTTTGCAATTAGTCCTACTATATGATCTTAGTGATATAATTATACAAAAAGACAGTGTAGGACTAATTGGTACATTTATTGCAAAAAGACAGTATACTTGGAGTTGATTCGGGTTGGGTTTTTCTCGGAATTGTGCGATCTATCAATCTGTGCTCTTAGTTTGGTAGGGTGATGGTTAGAAAGACTAGATCCGGGAGTTTTTGGTGCTGTGGGTCTAACGGCGGTAACTTGCTTCTGATAGTGGGCATTGGACGAAGGCAAGGGCAGCGGAAAGACACCGGAGAAGACCACAGGTGCCAGAAAGTCAGAGCATTGGCTCTAATACCATGCTAAGAATATAAAGTGAGAGAGAAAGATTGAATAGTCTTTATATTCTGTGTAAATAATAATTTATAATAGAGAGTCTTATATAAGTTAGGTATGTATGCAATACAAGTAATATGAGTAAACTACAAGTATAGTATACTAGGCTAAACCCAATGGGCTAATCTAGTCTAAGCTATACACTAACATCCCCTCTCAAATTCAAGGTCGAAAGGAGGAAGCCAACTGGAGTTTGGATATAAGATCTCGAAGACGACCAGGCAGGTGAGTCTTGGTGAAGATATTAGCAGGTTGGTTAGTAGAGGAGATGGAGAACAACTTGAGATTGCCTTTCTTGAGATGCTGGCAAGTGATGTGGTAGTCGATCTCAATGTGCTTGGTGCGTTCATGGAAGACATCATTATGAGCAATGTAGATAGCACTACGATTGTCACAATAAAGAGGAGTGGCAGTGTGCCGTGGAGCATCCATGTCAGCTAAGAGCTAGAGAAGCTAGACAAGCTTGTAGGTGGTGTCAGTAAGGGCACAATACTCAGCCTCAGTACTGGAACGGGAAACCACATCTTGCTTCTTGCTACGCCACGAGACAAGAGAAGTATCCAACAAGAAACAGAAACTTGTGATAGAGCATCAATCAGTCGGATCACCTGCATAATCTGCATCTGAATAAGCATGAAGCTCGAGAGAAGATTGAGAGGAGTAGTGGAGACCATGAAAAAGTGTGCCCTTGACATATTGGAGAATCTGAAGAATAGCAGTATAGTGGACAGAACGAAGGGCATCCATGAACTTACTAACCACACCCACGCATGTGAAATAGTCGAACGAGTAATAGTGAGATAGATTAGACTACCAACCAACTGACGATAGCGAGTAGCATCAGATATAGGTTCACCATCCAAGGGTGTGAGCTTTGCATTGTATTCCAACGAAGTGAAAATAGTCTTGTTGTCGATGATATTGGCTTTGGAAAGGAGATCAGAAGCATATTTAGCTTGGGAAAGATAGTATCCATCAGAAGATGAGGTAACCTCAAGCTCAAGAAAATAACTGAGAGTGCCTAGATCTTTCATCTCCAAATGCTGACTAAGGAAGTGCTGAAGAGAGCGGATACCTGTAGAATCATCTCCAGTAATAATCATATCATCAATATAAAGAAGAATAAGAGTGATACCAGCAAAGGATCTTCGGACAAAAAGAGCAGTGTCATAAGGACTCGAAGTGAAACCTTGCTGAGCAACAACTAAGCAAAACTTTTCAAACCAAGCTTGAGGAGCCTGCTTGAGGCCATAAAGATTACGACAAAGGTGACAAACTTGACTGCCTGAGTGTGGATAGCTGGGGGGTGGTTGCATGTACACTTCTTCTTGGAGGTCTCCATTGAGGAAAACATTCTTCACATCCATTTAACAAAGAGGCCAACAACGAACAGCAGCTACAGTAATAAGACATCTGATAGATGTAAGGCAAGCAATAGGAGCAAATGTTTCCTCATAGTTAATGCCATACTCCTGAGTAAAGCCCTTGGTAATGAGGCGAGCCTTGTATCATTCAATAGATCCATCATCCTTGGTCTTGATCTTATAAACCCACCTACAACCTACTACAGACTGACTAAGAGGCAAATCAATCATATCCCAAGTGTGATTCTTATGAAGGGCATCTAGTTCTTCATTCATAGCTTGTTGCCAAAGAGGGTTAGTATGGGCCTCACGATAGGTGTGAGGATCATAAAGGGTGGTAAGAGCAAAAGTGTAGTGATAATTTGTGAGATAAGGGGGAGGAATGCTTACCCGGGTGGAACAATGAAGTTTAGGACCAACAAGAGACTCAAGAGTGGGTGGTGCCACAAGATCTAAGACAGACGGGTCATATGTCGGGGACAGAACTAGTGATAAGTCGTTTGGAGAGGTAGCCGATGTCGAAGAATCCTCCACAAGTTCAGAATAGAGAGGGAGGAAAAGATCAGTAAAAATAAGAGACTTTGAGGAAGAGGACGCAGGAAACTGCTGAAGACTCGTGAAAGGATAATGTTCCCAACACTCAACATGACGGGAGACACAAAGGCGATGAGAAATGGGATCATAGCAGCGAAACCCCTTTTGAGATACACCATAACCAAGGAAACAACAGAGATGAGCACGAGGCTAGAGCTTTGTTCATTCATGAGGAGGAAGAGAGACAAAGCAAGCACAACCAAAAATCCGAAGAGAGGAGTAGGCAGGGGTTTGACCATAGAGAAACTCGAATGGTGATTTGTTGTGTGTAGTTGGTGAACTAATATGATTAATGGTGTACACAGCAGTGAGTGCTGCCTCACCTTAAAAGCGCTTAGGAAGAGAGGCAAAAGTGAGAAGGGTGCAGACAACATCAAGAATGTGACGATGTTTTCATTCTACATGACCATTTTGTTGAGAGGTGTAAGGACAAGATCACTGAGGAAGGGTACCATGATTGTCTAAAAAGGATAGAAAAGATTTATCATTATATTGTTGAGCATTATTTGATCGAAAGACTTTGACGGTGCGATTAAACTGTGTTTCAATCATTTTATGAAATGTTTGGTAAATAGACACAAGTTCAGACCTATGGTGAAGCAGATAAATACAAGTATATCAAGAAAAATCATCCACAAATATGACAAAATATCTAGATACCCCCTCCAATGGGAATCGGTGCAGGACCCCAAATATCAAAATGTATAAGATCAAAAGATGCAGAAGAAAAGGAGTCATTATTATTAAAGGGAAATTTTGTTTGTTTGCCAAAATGATAGGAAGTACAATCAAATTTTTGAAATTAAACTGAACCTAAATGACTTTGAGAAGCTAACAACTGAAGACGAGATAAGGATGGATGACCAAGATAAGCATGCCATAGATCAGGTGAGGGGGTGGCAGTGGTAGTAGCTGCAGAAACAATTTGTGAAGGAATTTTCAAGTCATGAACCTCAAACATGCGACCAACCTTATGGCCTGTCTAAAGTACTTGACCTGTCCGGGGATCCTGCACATCCACACCATGATTAGTAAATAGAAGATCTATGCCTAATTCATAAAGTTGACCAACATAAAGAAAATTAAGGGATAACTTTGGGATATGAAAAGTGTCACTAAGGGATAAACAAGGAGAAGAGATTGTTTCTTTATGACTAACAGGCATAGGAGTTCCATCAGAAGTGTAAATGGTGATGGGGTGTTCTAAGGGTGCCTTATCAAAAAATTGGGATTCATCAGGAGTCATATGGTTACAACATGCAGTATCAAAAAACTAAGGTTGTTTACTTGAGGTGACAGAAAGGGCAGTGGAAGTTTAGAATAAAACCTATTGAATTACTGCCTCAATATTAGCCGTAGTAAGTGAGGAAGCCAAAAATGGACCTGTAGGAACCAATGGATCCGAAGGACATACAACAGCTGCCCGAGGAAGAGAAGCTTTATTCTGCTCTTGCATAAATTTTTGCAGTTTGCGACAAATTGAGATGTCATGGCCTTTGGCACGACAAAACTCGCAGTGAATACCTTTGGAAGACTGAGAGGTGGGACGCCCAGAGTTTATTTGTGGAAGAGCAGTGAATGCAACAATAGAAGGCTGTGGAGATGGTGTAGCCAATACATGATCAGATGATGACATGTGATGAGTAGGCCGACGGTTCTCCTAAAAAATGAGCTCTTTGACTATAGCATCAAGAGAAGGAGTAGGAGACCTGCTAAGCAGAGAAGCCCTAGTAGGCTCAAAATCCTCACATAAACCCATCATAAAGTGCATAAATTTACAGTGATCTCGATATTTGACAAAGAGCTCAATGTCCTTAGAACACGCTAGTGGAGGATCTGCAGCAGAGAGTTGTTCTCACATAGTAGAAGTCTAAGAATAAAAATCAGAAATAGATTGACCTGTCTCTTGGCACATTTGATAAAGCTTTGATTCAATGTGGAACTCCAGGCTTGAATCATTAGTGCAATTATAGCGATCGACTAGAAATTTCCAAGCAGCCTCAGTCTCAAGATGAGGAAGAAGATTATGAATGGAGGGAATGGAGGTATTGATAAATCAAGACAGGATCTTACTTTGAATACTCTCCCATTCCTCTAGGCGTTCTTCATAATCATCCACTGTAATAATAGTCTTGGAGGCATCTTCAGCAGTTGTGGCTTTGGATGTAGGTTTTGGTATTGGCTTAGGAATTGAACCAGTCACATATCTCCACAGTTTACGACCCTTGAGAAAGACAGTCATATTCTGAGACCATGCATGATAGCTAGTAGGACCATCCAACATAATGGTGATAGGACGTATGATATCTTGTTTGTTTTGTTAAGCCATAATGAAGAAAATGACCAAAAAGAGGGATTTAGGGACCTCAAACGAAGAGAGTAAACCCAGAAATGAAATCTAGGCAAAAAACTGAACAAGATAGGTCCCTTTGAAAAATTTTGACCTTAGTCAACGGCGGTGAAAAAGTCAACGAATGCTGACGTCGCCAGGGCTGACGTGGCGATGCGCCAGTGAATAGTGCATCAGTGTGTGAGATCGCGTGAGATTGGGCGTTGGCGCGTGTAGGAGTGTGGGAGTGTTTTACTGCATGACCAAACCTTCTGGTGGTGTGTGTGGGAGCGCATACAATGCCGGATGGAGTTGATACGGGTTGGGTTTTTCTCGGAATTGTGCGATCTATCAATTTGTGCTCTCAGTTTGGCAGGGTGATCGATTGAAAGATTGGATCCAAGAGTTTTTGGTGCTGTGGGTCTGACGATGGTAACTTGCTTCTGACAGTGGGCACTGGATGAAGGCAAGGGCAGCGGAAAGACACCAAAGACGATCACAGGTGCCAGAAAGTCAGAGCATTGGTTTTGATACCATGTTAAGAATATAAAATGAGAGAGAAAGACTGAATAGTCTATATATTCTATGTAAATAATAATGTACAATAGAGAGCCTTATATAGGCTAGGTATGTGTGTAGTACAAATAATATGAGTAAATTACAAGTCCAGTATACTAGGCTAAGCCCAATGGGCTAATCTAGTCTAAACTATACACTATAATAAGCCAAAACTAATCATGTCCCATTCTTATTATTATTATTATTAATGCAGCCGCAGCCTCTAACAATTGTTAGGGCATTCCTTGTCGGAACCTTATAAAAGCAGCCCTGATGGCTCAAATCTGCTTCCAAGTGTCGTTGTATAGGTATTGTTCTTCTTCCTCTTAGCATTGCGTGTTTGCTTTGATCTTTCTTTCTTTCTTTCTTTTCTTCTTTAATCAACTTCATGATCAGTTCCATGGCTTTTTGTATTGCATCTTCACGCAACCGGCCAGCAACCTTTTTTTACGTATGTCACAGAAATTAAAGCCTCTGCATGTAAATTAATTCCATGGCCCTTGTATCTTGTCTTTGGGTCTCATGAATGACAAATGTGTTTCTTTTTTCTTTGGTAGCATAAAGAACCCACGGCATCAACATGTTTTGTGGCTCCAAGTTTTACTGCTTCTTCCTTCCATTTTTTTCCCACCAGTCGTAACACTTATATAAGAGGATCACCCTATGGAGGATTCTATCCTAGAATAGTGTTAGCTTCTCTCTCTCTCTCTCTCTCTCTTCGTTGCATGAAAAACTGGAGCTTAATCAATGAATTAGAGAATTACGAAAAACTGAAGCTTTATTTTCTTTTATTTTTTTTAGCCATGCCATGAGATTTTCTTCGGACAATTTGTTTATGTTTTTGTAAAACTTATTCTTTTGGCTTTCTTTGTTCTTTGGGCCACAAATTATTTTCATTTTGATCAATGAGTGGTGCACTTAAAAGGATGTAACTCTGCATGACCTTCAAATTTGATTCTCACATAGCAAGGCCAAGAATCCCAATTGCCCCCTTTTCATGCATAAACGTCCTTGCGTTTCATTTTTTTTTCGAAGTCTTTTCCATGGTTTGACTTGTTCCTCTCTTCTTCTTCTTCTTCTTCTTCTTCTTTGTTTTGTTTTGTTTTTGTTTTTGTTTTTTTGTTTTTTTTTTTTTTTTAATTATTTTTTTTTATGGTTGTTTTTGAAGCAACCAGCCATTGATTGTATTGTGGTGTTCATCATTGCAATGATGCTCTCGCTAGTATCCATTGGCACACATCCTTGCAACAAAGCCGCATTGGCACTTGTCTTTGCAACGAACTTGTACTGGCATCCATCTTTGCAATGAAGCCATATTGACATCCATCTTTGCAACAGAGCCACACTTGCAAATGTTTTTGCAATAAAGCTGTATTGGCATTCATTTTTGCAATGAATTCATATTGGCTATTTGTTCTATTTAGACCCCTTAAAATTAGATTGTTTAACCTAATTAATTAACCAAGCAGTTAGTTAGGTTGATTATTTAGATCTAAGTTAAATACATGCAATCATATCACTAAGTGCGGAAAATTAAAGTAGATAAACGATATGATGACTCTGGAAATCTAATGAAACCAATGGTTTCAAGGTAAAAAACCTGGAGAACATTTAACCTAGCTATCCTCAAAGTAAACAAATTCACTATGATAGAATGAAATTTTACAATAGATTTTTTCCCAAAATCTAAAGCTACCATTTGTAGAACTTACTCACACGACTACGTGTAGCTCCGACTCCACGGACTCTTCTATCTAAATTTGCTGAACACAAATACCCACGTTTGTGACTTTGAGATCTCACTCAAAAGTTTTAGATCACCATCAGTAATAGATCTTTATGCAGCAATTTGTTTCCACCAGTTCTTGATTGTAGATTTCATTTCGGTGGATGCTTGTTGAGTTAAAAGGTTACAAAAACCTCACAGATCGCACCACTTACAAGACTTCCAAGGGCTTCTAAAATGTAGTTAGGGTTTTCCTTTTATGCACGACCATGTGCAGCTCCAACTCCACAGACTCTTCTATCTAAATTTGCTGAACACAAACACCCACATTTATAACTTTGAGATCCTACTCAAAGGTTTTAGATCACCATCAGTAGTAGATCTTTATGCAGCAACTTGTTTTCACTAGTTTTTTATTGTAGATCTCGTTCCGGTAGATGCTCGTTGAGTTAGAAGATTACAGAAATCTCGCAAATCTCACAGGAGTAACTCACAAGACTTCCAAGGGCTTCTAAAATGTAATTAGGGTTTTCTTTTTATGCCTAATTGTGTTCAATTCAACCCTAAACATTTTCGTGGGTTTTGGGCTTGATTTAAAATCTATAGAATACGAATTTCAATTGGTCAAACCTTTCTTTTGATTGGTTAAGCTTCACAGAATTTGAACTCTTCTTTTTGCAGTTTGACAATTCTTGAATCTTGACTTTAACAATCTTGAGCAATGTCTAACACTTAATCTAGATATGTTTTTGTTCTCGGTTTGCCAACATACATAAAATTAAAACCTAAAAATTTATTCCTAAAAATTTAGAACCTAACACTGGCATCTATCTTTGGAATGAAACTATACTGATACGGGGCTTAAAAGATTGAATAATCACCTCTTTCAAGGCATACTTCTAATTCTTCCACTTATTGCCCAACCTCTTTAATGTATGACACTTGATTATCCTTCTTGCAATGTTATCTTGAGTCTTCCTCATAATATTGCCTATAAATTGATTAAACATACCATCTTCATGTTCAAAAGGCTAAAAATAAAATGTTAAAAGACAGCTTAATCATTTTTTTTTTGGTTCAAATTATATATATATATATATGTGTGTGTATGTATGTAAGATATACTTGTGTTAAATATACCTGCAAAATCTTTTTATACCAAAAAAAAAAAAAAAATGTAGTCAACAACATAAGCATACTTTTAATTAAGTTTTCATGCTAAATACAAGGACTAAAAACTTAAGTAATCATATTCATAAATATCTATACTTTGAACTTTTACTTCCATATATTCCTTGCATGAAATGATCATATACTCGAGGGGTGAACCTCTAAAAGGGCACTTGATTGTTTACTTGACGGATGAAGTGACTGATTAAGTCATGATGTGTCCTTTGATTGATTAGGTGTTGATGAATTATGTGATGTGCCTTGTGGTTGGGACTGATTTTCAACCTCTACTAAATGATAACATTTTATAGATAATATTAATTATTTATAAAATTGATATTAATATAGATAATTACTCACAAAAGTTTACACAAAAAATTAATATTTCAAAAGCATGAATACTATGAAAAACTCTATGAGTGAATGACAACGTTTTAAAATTTGAGGGAATAACTTAATACAATTGAATATCTTAACTCTTAAAGCTAAAAATCACATAATTTATTAAAATTGTTATATTTTTTCAATTTGGTTATTATGGTACATTGGATCTTTAATTCACTATATTCTTTTTCTAAAAAATTATGCATTATTTCATGTCTTTACTAAAGGTTGTATAGGTGACATGACCAACAAAAGTTCCCATGGCAGAACTGTGATAATATTCATGAAAAAAAAAAAAAAAAACCCACTTGCTCCCAACTTAATTGTTGATAGTAAATTAGTGTGAGGATAATGGTTATAGTCCAAGAATAGTTGTTAGGGGTGCCAAGTAGTTGTATTAGGCTTCCAAAAGATTTGTTCATTGTATTTTTGGGTGTCTCACAAAACTAACATTTTAGTTTTTAGTTTTTTTTTTTTTTTTTTGACAACATTTTAGTAATTAATCATAGTATTTCTAAAGTAAGCAATATATTCTCTGAGGAAAAAGAATAACTTTCACCAAAGTTTGAATAAATTAGTATTATTCATAAAATTCAAGGCTCACATGCTCATATTCAAAACTAAAGATAAAAGAAGATGTAATTGACCCATTTATGACCTGATTCAAAACACACCTAATTGCCACCCCTATCGGTTACTTATTTCTAGATGTACAACCCTTTTAAATAAGTGTTTGACACCCTAGAAAGATTATTCATGCGAGACTTCAAGCTACATGATCACCTTTATTGAGTCATCAAATGTGGGTTAAATGTGGGATCATAGTACTAATACAAATAACTGAAGCAATAAGCATTTAAAGAGAGAAGACATGCTTATTGTTTGCCCCAATCTCTAGGGATCGGGTACCACATGACATCATGGTGTTGGATGACCTCAGCCTCAGTGTCAAACAGACTCCCATACGGCCGATACCAATGTACAAACCAAGAATGGAGCAAGGAATATGCTATCTCCACTCACACAGCAAATAAATGTGACTTATCACTTCAAGTTCTGATTTAGCTCCAACTGTCGGTAAGATAGACCTTTACATAAAACTTGACAAGCTAAAATTAATGCACCTGGATATACTTTCTCCTTTCACCACACTAAATATAAGTCTTCATCTTTAATCAAAATGAGAGTATGGAAAGATTTAATACTGGTTAACTATTAAAGCTGTTGGAATCATTGCTTTATTTAGAAGTATGAATTGCACTGAGCCTGATATTTGTTCTTTTTCAGTTCTAACTTACTGCTGGATGTGTATTAATGTGTTTCAACTCTTGCTAGACATATAATAACCTATCTCATTCTGCCATTGGACTCTCACTATTTTATTTCCCTCTCACGCTTGGACATGTATCACCTTAATCATTGCTTTTACTGCTAGACACGAATTAAGGTTCACTTATTACATCTACTTCACTTATCGAATTTTGGTTCTAGCCTTTAGGCCAATATTGACGTTAGTAGTTCGGGTGTTAAATAAAATTTGAATCAAAAAAAAAAAAATAGATCTCACTGCGTTGCAGAGGATCTTGGTCTCACTATAGTTGAAATCCATGGCAACATTTCAACAAGAAGGACAATGGAGTTTGAACAATAGAATTTGTCCACTGCCATGTGGTTATTTTTATTACATATTTTTAGGAGCAATTTTAATAAAATTATCTTAACATTACATTTTTATAAGGGTATATAGAAATGGTTTTAATTAAAAAAAAAAAAAAAATGTCTAAACTCTCATTTACTATTACAAAAATTGGTTATTCACTGTTTAAATTTATTTTTAAAAGGTCCATTTAAAAGAACAATTATGAGAAAAAGAAAAAAAAAAGAAAAAAAAAAGGAGATATAAAAATTAATCTATATACCTCATATTCTTAGGGTTTTTTTTTTTTTTTCCTTTCTTTTATTATTCTTAGGATTTTGGACTATATGTTCCTCAAGTTACGAAAAAATATGGTATGGTACAAATTAATATTAAAGCTGAACAAATTAGTAACATACTCAAATTAGAATGAAGAAGAGAAAGTAGATGATAAGAGCATTCGCAGCAGTTCATCTATAATTTTAGCTATTTAGCACCAATAAAAGTTACTTTATCTATTTTACCTATACACATGCTGCAGCAGTAGTTCTATTTTAGCTTTCAACACAATAAAATAATATAAATATCACAATAAAATAATACACCCCTACAATAAAATAATATATCCCACTACCCAAAAAACATCAACAAACCAACCACAACCGCCTCTGCCATCACTCACAGCCACAGCCACAACCCCAACAACCACCACCACCACCACCACCGGCCACAACCACCACTACTTTGGCAACCACAACACAACATAAAAAAAAAAAAAAAAAAAAAAACAAAACCACAACCACAATCACAAATTCCACAAAAGTCAAAAGAGTCACAGGTTCACAGCTGTAAACCTTTTTATTTCTTTCTGGCTATATCTTGGCCGGTCATAAAGCCTTCTTATGACATTGTAAAGAATCTATCCCTTCTTTAAATCTTTTTTAATGGGATGAATGTTGTGCTGTTAGCAATATAATTTCGAATAAGAACCTTTGAATATAAAGCTTTATAATAAGGAATACTGTAATATTTATAATGCAAGCAATTGATGGCTATAAAAATCACGATAAAGCTTGAAATTTTTTATGTAATTTTTGAAATTTTAGGTTTAAGACTATTATTTCCTTGATTTAATGTGTATTTTGTGTTTTTCTAGTAAAATTAGAGCCCTATTATGGTAGAGTATTAATATGGATATGTTTTAGAATATATTTTCTTGTCAGTTAAATTTTACAAGAGTCTTTAAATTGGACTCCAAACCTGTAAATAAAAATTGTATTCACTTTAATAAAAATTTAAGAGTTTTGTCATTCTATTTTTTGGTGTATTCTAATAACTCTCTCTATGGATTTAAGAAACCCTTGTAGAAAATGTTATTGGTTCTTAAAGCAATTGCGATTTGGTTTTTGTGACTTTCTGTTTGCATCGACTTGTTCTGTGTTATTATTTGTTCAAGGAAAAAAAATAAAGCAATCCAGTACACTTTTTTCCCTCTAAAAGTTGTGGTAAGTTTGTTCTGATCTAATTTTCGGAAAAAGTTATTTCAGATGTACTTTTGAAAAATAATAATATAAATTTATTTTTTAAAACAATATTAACAAGATTGGTCTAATTTAAATCATAACATGGAAAACAATTGCATGAAAAAAATGGTTAAGAAATAAGCAATATATTAGTGATTAATTAACTTTTAATCATAAAATACGTACGTGTATATATATATATATATATTACTTTGCGCAGGGGCCATGCTAATCTTTATATGATGTCCCCCCCCCCCCCCCAAAAAAAACAAAAAAAGAAAAAAAACTTACCACCCTCGCAACTCTTTTTCATTTTATGGGATGTTCCATTCATTGTTTTGAAACCCGAACCATTAATTGAACCATAAAAGGGAGAAATTCAAGGTTTTTGAGGTCGAACTGAAGTTGAACCGATCACTCCAAAGAATCACAACTTCATACACAGAGTCAAATTAACAAATTAATATACACAAAGTCATAGAGTCAAAGAATCACAAATTCACTACTTCATACAATTTCTAAAATTCACCAATTTTTTACAACAAACCCTTCACCCCAAATATCCAAATACACAGTTGACAGTCCACATATAGCTATATATATTCACAAACACATACATATATATACTCACACATGCAATTATCACATAACATAAAAGATCACAGATTATTTTACACAATAAAAATGAACCCAACAATCCAATTTGGGTAGTAAAATGAACCTAACAATCCAATCTGGGCAATAATTACACCCAAAAAAAAAAAAAAATTTACAGGAAATTCCAAATTGGCATTAGTAACAATACCTAGATGATATGTTGCTTGATAACTTGAGAAAAATTGGCCAAAAAATATAAATTGAAATAAAAGAAAGAAGAATTAAAAAGGATAAAGTACCTTGCAAGAGCAGAGTCGAAATGAGATAGGAAGGAGGCCTGTTGAAGTTGAAAAATGGCAGATTGCCTTTCCAAGTAGGACTTGGAGTGATGGCAATGAGGCATAGACGTTGATGACGGTGACGAGGCAGAGTGAGAGAGAGGCAGAGAGTGAGCTGTGATTTGGATTGAGTTGCGATCTGGGCAGAGAGTGGTGGTCGACGGCGACGAGGGAGAGAGGCAAAGATGAGAGATGTAATTAAGAGAGTGAGCAATAAGGGAGAGGCAGAGAGCTCAGAGAGTGATTGAGATTTGAGAGAGTGAGGCGAGGGTTTCAGGGTTTCTATTTATTTCACGCGTATGCTCATAAGCCCAAATGACGCCATATAGGAAAAAAACAAAAAACAAAGAAGAGAGTCCAACAGTGTAGTTTAAGGCTTGAAACAAAAGAACTATGTGAACTGGGCGGTTGGATTGCGGTCCATACGTGTCCCTCCTTTTTTTGCGTGAAACGGTTCTTCACCTTAAACAAACCGTAGAAATGGCGGTTCGAGGTTTTCCCAGTCAGACCATATGGTCCAGTTCTGGTTTTAAAACCATGGTTCCACCCTGATGTGAATCTGGTGTTTAAAACTTTTCTGCCAAAAAATGTTCTCCTAGATGCAAACTTTGACTCGAGCCTATAGTAATATCCTACAATAATTTGGGATTTTCCTTGTTTGTTTATTGTGCTAAAATGAAATAACTCATATATATGGTCATTAATTTGGGATTTTTCTTGTTTGTTTATTGAACTTCAAAGACCCCATCTTCTAAAAATATTTAATATAAATAAAAAAATAAAAAAAATCAAAGATACCAAAATGAACTTCATTAACTGTGTAAATTAATTAATTTAGTAAATATATTACTCACATCAATGCGTCAAAGATGTAGAATTTTCTACAAGAAATGTTATAAAAAAAGAAAAGAAAAGAAAAAGAAAGATGATAGCTATATGACAAACAAATTGCACATTTGTAGCTTAGTTGAAACTTGAAAGGTGAAAATAGCAAAATTAGTATTTAGTAGGAATGGTTAAATGGAAATATGGAATTGACAATCCTCTACTCAACCTTTGCCCACCAAACATATTTGCAAAAAAAAAAAATGTTAGATTCTAAAAGTTTAGAACAATTGGCAAATCGTGAACACAAACTTATCTAGATATAGGTCCTAGAGTCTATAGGTATTATTAGACAATGCTCAAGGTAATTCAAGTCAAGATTTAAGAACAAGCATGCTGCAGAAAAGAGAATTCAAAATTTGCTTGGTTCAATCAGTCGAGAGACAGGCTCGACTGATCGAGAGTCGTATCTGTAGAATTTTAATTAAACCCAAAACAGCAGTCCAGGCCCATTAAGGATTAGGGTTTCAGATCTACTTCTTTTAGTGTATAAAGGAAACCCTAAGCTTATTTTATTATGACTTTGAAGGTGCTCTTGTGAGATCTAAAATGTTCTGTGCCTTCCTTTATTAAAGTCACTACCGGATATAATTCTCATATCTTTAGAACCGGTAGATCTAAAGTTGCTGTATCAAGATCAACAATAGTTGAAGATCTAAACCTTCAAGGGTGGTCTTAGAGTCACAAACAGGAGAGTTTGTGTTTTTTTTATCACAAGTGTGGGTGCTTATGTTGCAAAGGCCTAGAGAAGGAGTCCGTGGATTCGGAGCTGTCACATGGTCGTGGTAGTAAGTTTTCTACTCGAGATTGTAATAAGATGTTAGTGGTCTAAGTTCTATTGTAAAAACTTCAATTCTTTCATAGTTGATTTGTTTTACCTTGAGGATAGCTAGGTTAAATCCCCCCTAGGTTTTTTACTGGTTAGGTTTTCCTGGGTTATTATATTGTTATGTTCTTTATATTTCCGCATTATTTACATGATATGATTTTATTGTGTTAACCTATAACTGAATAGTTTATCTAAGTAATCACTTGACTAAATAACTAGGTTAAACAAATTGTGTTTAAGGGGTCTAAAAATATACACAAGATAAATATCATCTCTATATAATCCACCCTAATAGAAGTGGACAAGTAATCCACTGAAAGAACTTTTGAGTATCTATTACACATAGCTTCCCTAATTACATTTTATTCAAAAGAAAATGGTGGATTTTTTGGTAAAGGCAACATTGTAACTTCATTTGTTAACATAGATAATACATTTGACATGCTGGGCCGATCATTGGTACTATTCTGTATACACAAAAGACCAATATGGATCCATCTCAATAGTTTATATTTGACACGTGTAAGGTTGAATTTAATCAACCATATTGTTGGCTTTATTCCGTGCCAATTTGCTTGTAATTCAGCACTTAGAAACCCTGTATTTAGGTGGGAATCATGTAAGAGTAGTGTGTGAGAGAGTGTGAATAAATGCTCAAGACTGTGTAGTAAAGCAGGGACTTGCGACTGGATCTCGCGGGTGGCTCGCGATTGGCAAGCTGCCAGATGATGCATACAAGCGAAGCATGTAGAGAAGCTGAATCGTCGTACCAGCTATAGCACTACAAGACAAAAAGTCCAGATTGGCCATTTGGTTAGCTCGCGGCTTGAACTCGCGACTCAGTCAAGTCGCAAGGCCAAGTCGCTAGCCAGCTCTGTTTTGGAAAAACTGACTATTCGCATTCCTTTCTCACCCTAGTATAAATACCTCTTATACCCACGAAATGTAGAGAGCTTCCAGAGAGAATTTTGAGAGAGGAACCCTAGAGAAAAACAAGATTGACTCATCCACAATCTTTACATAGAGACTCTTGAAATTCCTCTACTCTCACCCTCTCCATTGTTACATCCTTAAGAGGTTCATTACCCAAATCATTTTCTCACCATACCCATATTTGTGAGAAGGCTATTTGGTGCTTTGGGAAGAAGTTAGGAAGGTACCAATGGTTATTGGTTGATACTATGGGCTATAGCGGAATCTAGTAAGCTAGAAAAGATAAAGGTTCGGCATAACCTCGTTGGAGCAAGAAGCTTGGAAGGCTTAGGTACATTGGTTAGATTAGGTTTGGAGGGTCTTCTGCTATTCATGTATCCCAACTTCATTTTCTAGTGGATTATTGACCGCTTGGAGGGCGGCGGAGAGGTTTTACGCAGAGGACTTCGGTTTCCTTTTCGATAACACATCGCTGTGTTATCTTTGTGTTTGCATCTCTCTTTCCTTAATCTTTGCCATTTAATTTCTGTTGTGGATATGATTTTAATTGGTTTAAATTGTTTATCAATTCTGTTATTTGCTTATGTTCATTTTTTGCACATATATTGTTTGACATTAAGCTTGAATTGATAATTTTGTAACTGGGGGTTTAAATGTTCATAGTGTTTTATACACTATTTGAACATTCAATTTGTATCAGACTTAGTCAAGTCGCGAGGCCAAGTCGCCATCTAGCTCTGTTTTGGAAAAACTGACTCTTCGCTTTCCTTTCTCACCCTAATATAAATACCTCTTATACCCACGAAATGTAGAGAGCTTCCAGAGAGAATTTTGAGAGAGATACCCTAGAGAAAAACAAGATTGACTCATCTCGTGACTCACCAGTTGCAAAACCCCAGTCACGAGTTCATCCGAAAGCTTTCGTGACTCAACTCGTAGCTCGCGAAAATTCTCACGACTAGCCTAGTCGCGAAATGCCCAGAAATAGCTTTTTAAATACCTTTTCGTGGGAAACATGTTTTAAACCTCTCCTATCCTCTTTTAAACCACTCTTTCAATATTTTTACATCAAAATCCAACCAATTTGAATGGTTTTTCATTCCATTAACATCTCTAAGATTATTTTAAACTCTTTTCATTGATTTGGATCCTTGGATTATGTTTTATTGAGTTTTGTTCTCTTGGTTGGGATTTTCATCATAGGGGTTGGGAAAACTTAATTTTTGTCAAATTTTTATATGGGATTGGTTTCTTTTGATGATTTGCTTTGGATGTTGGCCCCTTGTGGTAAAAAGAGAATGTATTAAGGGTGGATTTCATGATGTTTATGCATTGTTTCACATTGTTGTTCATAGTGTGCATGCTAGGTGTTTGATAAAATGCCTCTTAGGCATTTTCTCACTTGTTTGGACTCCAATGAGTATCAAACTTTGGGGTTTCTCATGTTTCCTCATTAGGAACATGTTTGGTTCATTGGTTGTGTATTTAACACACCTTGCCCCATATTTTCATTTTCCATGCATTGGTCATGCATTGCACTTAGTCACCTCTTGCACACACCTTTGCTACCCTTGTCATGCATTGGTCTATAACTTGTTGCCTCATCCAGCATGTCATGTTTACTTTATGCTTTGTATCATTTTGTTTTGTCTTAGGTTTGAGCTTCATTTTCTCATTCATCTCGCACCCCTCATGCATCGTTATCATTTTTCGTACCTTCATTTCTTGTCCTCGTTTCTCCTTGACCCTTTGTTTATTCCTGACAAAAAGGGGGAGAGTATACTCTAGAGAGTTTTGTCATTTCTATATGACTCTTGTGCACATCCTTAGGGGGAGAAATTCTATTTCTCATGCACATTTGTAGTGGGAGAGATATTCCATAGGGGAGATGCATATACCAAAGGGGAGAAGACATTGTGTTAATAAGAAAACTTTGTTTTGGTGTATGGTGTATGATCAAGTTGCTCACATGTTTCACATCATGTTTACTTGATCGTAATTTACTTGTTACATTATACTTGTCTTTTTACTACTTGCTTTACCTTGAGGGTCTAATGTGTTTTGTGCAAGTGTTTCAGGTTACAGGTATATATGTTCCAAGTTCATCATAGCTCTTATGATTCATGATAGGGAGAGTGATATGATAAGCGAAGTACTTTTATGTAGCTTGTGATTTGTACCCATGCTTTGTAGCTTTAGTACTTGTTGTTAAATGTCATGCATTTTCTTTAAGTATATCACTCTTATGCCCTTTGTTGGATTTTATATCCTTAATGCAATTACCTTGAGTTGTTGCATTGGCTGAGTGTTGGACATGCAAATGATACTTTGCAATTAAGCTTATTAACTTGCATGTCCGGATGTTCATTCCATGTGTGAATGAGCATTGTGATCATTTTTTATAGTGATTGTTTGTTTTTGGTCATGCCATGGTCTATTGCTCAATTCATTTTTGCTTGATCGCATTGTGCTTGCTCCATATGCATTACAAGTTTTTCTGCATACAATGATCATACTGTGTTGTTGTATTTCAGGAGATACTTGTTTTTATGGTTCAAGAGCTTCACAGATTTTAAAGTTAGGTGTGAGTGAGTTTTGTTCAACTATTCCCAACTCACGTGTTAAGTCTAGAGTTTGTTGTAGAGTTTTGTCATGGAATAGCCAAAGAGGGAGATTGTAAGGTTGAATTTAATCAACCATCTTGTTGACTTTATTCCGTGCCAATTTACTTGTAATTCAACACTTAGAAACCCTGTGTTTAGGTGGGAATCATGTAAGGGTAGTGTGTGTGAGAGAGTGTGAAGAAATGCTCAAGATTGTGCAGTGAAGCAGGGACTCGCGATTGTATCTCACTGGTGGTTTGCGATTGGCAAGCCGCCAGATGATGCACGCGAGTGAAGCATGCAAAGAAGTTGAACCATCATGCCAGCTATAGCATTACAGGACAAAAAGTCTAGACTGGCTATTTAGTTAGCTCACGGCTTGAACTCGCGACTCAGTCAAGTCGCGAGGCCAAGTCGCCAGCCAGCTTTGTTTTGGAAAAACTGACTCTTCGCTTTCCTTTCTCACCCTAGTATAAATACCTCTTATACCCACGAAATGTAGAGAGCTTCTAGAGAGATTTTTGAAAGAGAAACCCTAGAGAAAAAAAAGATTGACTCATCCATAATCTTTACATAGAGACTCTTCAAATTCATCTACTCTCATCCTCTCCATTGTTACTTCCTTGAGAGGTTCATTACCCAAATCCTTTTCTTACCATACCCATATCTGTAAGAAGGCTATTTGGTGCTTTGGAAAGCAGTTAGGAAGGGATCAATGGTTATTGGTTGATGCTATGGGCTATAGTGGAATCCGGTAAGCTAGAAAAGACAAAGGTTGGGCATAACCTCATTGGAGCAAGAAGCTTGGAGGACTTAGGTACACTGGGTAGATTAGGCTTGGAGGGTCTTATACTGTTCATGTATTCCAACTTCATTTTCTAGTGGATTATTGACCACTTGGAGGGCGGCGGAGAGGTTTTTCACCGAGGGCTTTGGTTTCCTCTTTGATAACACATCATTGTGTTGTCCTTGTATTTACATCTCTCTTCCCTTAATCTTTGCCATTTAATTTCTGCTGTGGATGTGATTTTAATTGGTTTAGATTGTTTATCAATTCTGCTATTAGCTTATGTTCATTTTCCACACATATATTGTTTGACATTAAGCTTGAATTGATAATTTTGTAATTGGGGGTCTAATCGTTCACAGTGTTTTATATGCTATTTGAACATTCAACATGGATTACTTATTGTTGGATCAATTAGTTGTAGCCTTTGACCTTCTTGCCATAAATTCCATGCCTATAAAAAGGGTTGCAATCATTTACAATATTAGAAGCATAAATAACTATGAAAATAAATAAAATCCAAAGCTTAAATTTAATTGACATACATATCTTGCTAGATTGAGTGTGCAATCAACATTGTAGGTACTGTTGCTTTTTCCACCACTCATGATTTCAAGCATTAAGATTCCAAAGCTATAAACATCGGTCTTTGTAGATAACACACCTTCCATAAAATAGTCCGGAGACATATAACCCCTACATCAAAACACAATAGATATTTTCATTGCACAAATTATTTAATTAAGCATATGTAAAATTAGGTTTTTAGTAAGAACTTCAATTATCACAAGAATAGGAATGTATTGTTAACTTACTATGTTCCAACAATTCTATTAGTGTTTGCTTCCAATTCATCCAGTTTGAATATTTTTGCCATGCCAAAATCAGAAATCTTGGGATTCATGTTCTTGTCAAGGAGTATGTTACTAGCTTTTAAATCTCTATGAATTATTTTTGTTCTTAAGTATTTATGGAGGTAGAGCAATCCATAAGCGATTCCTTCAATTATGTTGAAATGTTTTTTCCAATCTAGTAACTTGCTCTTGTTTGAATCTATTCAATATGTACGTTTTTAGACCCCTTAAAACACAACCAGATTAACCTAGTTAATTAGCCAAGTGATTACTTAGTCAAATTATCAGATCTAGGTTAACACAAATATATCATATCATTGTAAATTGTAGAAAATAAAAAACACAACGATATGATAACCCAGGAAAACCAAACCGGTAAAAAACCTGGGGAGGATTTAACCTAGCTATCTTCAAGGTAAAACAAATCCACTATGAAAGAATTGAAGTTTACATAATAGCGACTTAGACCACTAACATCCTATTGCTACCTAGAGTAGGAAACTTACTACCACGACCACGTGACAGCTCCGAGTCCACGGACTTCTTCTTTCTTGGATTCCCAGCAAGCACAAGCACTCCCGTTTGTATATCTTTAAGCTCTAGAATTTGCAATGGAATTGATCACCAAGCTCTCGACATAATCTTGAGATTGGAAACCCTAAGTGTGTATGAAGGCAAACACCTCTAGATCTCACAAGAGATTCACACACACAGTATAAAGAGCAACCTCAAAACGTGGCTAGAGTTTTCCCTTTTATACTTAAGGCAAAACATAAAACCCTACACGTCAAACGGGCTTGGGGTGAGTTGGAAAATTCTGCAAAAAAACAATCTGCATGAGCTTCGATCGATCGAGTCTAATTTTCAATCGATCGAGCCAGGCAAATTTACACAGTAAATCTTGTAGTACACTCGATTCCAACTTTATACTTTAAACATACTTTGAGCAAGTCTAAAACAAGACTAAATGTTTTGATCATGGTTTGCCAACATTACAAAATTAAGTTCTAATACATTTAAACCTAAAGTCTTAGAACCCAACAAACTCGCCCTTTGGTAATCCGTGACAAAACAAAAACTTAAATAAAGTGCTCAAAGTTTACAAAAAACATCCCATTACAAAAACATTGCCCAACAAAACAAATTCAACCTAACTACTATCTATCAGTTGCAAGTGTAGATAGTAGCATGACTAAATAAGCCTATATATTCCTGAAACACTCAACAAATGCATAAACGCATGTATGGAAAATACAAGTAGCACAAAATAACTTCTTGAATTCACATAACACAAAATAAATACATATATCATGAATAACCTCATAAATATAAATCAATAAGCAATGTGAAACAACAAGAAACATATATGAATACATCATAGTATCTCCCCCTATCATAGAAAACTCAAATGAAACAAAATACATCATAAGCCAAAAAAATATAAATACATGATGAAGCACTTAGATACAATCTAAAGCTCCACAACTCCAAAACAACATGTGCTCTCCCTTTTTGTGACGAATTTCTAAAGGGCAATCACTAATCATCAAAAGGAGGTGGCAGAGGTGACTATTTAAAACTCGCCAAATCTGCTTTCAAAGCCTGAAGCTCAGTAAGCACGTCCACCAACAGCTAACCATGAGCCGCCCAAACGGTCATGACATTGTCCAAATCATAATGAATGCTAGAAACATCCAAAGTAGAAGGAGGAGAAGCAGCAGAAACAGTTGGATCAACATAAGCATCAGCAGTCGGATCACCTATAGAGGAAGGAGGAGCAAAAGGTGCAGCAGAAGAGGAAGAATCGACTCTAGGGCATTTAGAGCTAGCTCGCATCTGAGCAGCTCTCTGCCTGAGAAAGGTGGCACCTATAGGAGCTATGATATGAACGAGCTCAAACGCAGAAAATTGCTCTAATCCTAAATGTAACAAAATCCTATGAATGAAAACAAGAAAGAAAAGAGCATGAGCAGTAGAACTACTCCTGTGAACCTCAATTAAAAAACGAATGAAAAGATGAGGAAAACTCATAGGAGCATCTGTGACAAGGGCATACAAAAATGCACATCTCTCTGAAGGAATAGTGTGCAGATGAGAGATAGGCCAAATGGAATGGCAAGAAATCTAGAAAAAGAGATAATGAATCTTGGTCAACTCGTGGAGGTGATTTGAAGATCCGAACCCCACTCAATAGAAGTACCAGTAATAAATGACATAATGTCATCAAGGGGTGGAGACTCATCGTAAGGACAAACAGGATGCTGGACTAGTGGCATCCCAAGAGCATCAGCCACTATCGAAGGAGTAATGGTGTACTCTTCACCCCGTATCCAACTCTTTACCTGAGTGTTGGAATCATAGGAGTGGACCAAGAGGTTCGAGTAGAACTCTCTAATCAAGGCAGTCGGAGGGGGATGTGAAATGTCCAACAAAGGAAGCCAACCCTTATGCTCAAAGTTTCTCCGAATCTCACCATCTAACTCATCTAACAAAACCTTCCTTTCAACCCATACATTCCTACGAATGTTCAGCTTCTCATAGGTTTCCTGGGGTTTCTTACTAAGGAACCTTTCACTATCAAATGAGGGAGAAGAAGTAGAGATGGAGGTCCTATAAGCTCTAGTTTTCCTAACCATGATGCTAAGGATCAAAAGGACAGACACAAAAGAGATAGAGGAAAAAAAAAGGGGCAGACTGCAAGTTAGCACAAAAAAATATAGAAAATAACAATCTATATGATGCATGACCAATAACAACACATGATGCATGCTCTAATGTAGTGAGAATATGTTCAATTGCACTTTAAAAGCAAAAAATTGGCTTGAGCATAGAGTTTATATCAAAAACCCCAAATTTTGAAAAACCCACTTTCACAAAACTCAACAAATTGACCAATTGATCATTACACAAGGTAGATAACAAATTATAATGAACAAATCAATCAATCTAACAAGCCAATTTCATCAATTAATGCTCAATTGAACAAAAACCCCAATTCTCGGGTAGTTTCAAGCCCTAGAAAACAAAAATTTTCCCAATTCAACAAATTGATCAAATTAATTCACAAAGAACAGTAGTATATCATCCCACAATAGAAACCCATTGATCAATTTCCAAAAAAAAGATTGAAAACATCAAAATTCCTAAATTTTCATAGGTTCAAAAATTTCCCAAATGCATGACAAAAATGCATGAAAACATGAAAAAAAAAAAAAATGAAAAAAGAGGGGTATAAAGGTCTTACCCGCCTTAGAAGACAAAAACCCTTGAAGAAATTTGGGGGAAAACGACAAAAATTGAGCTTTGAGTTTTAGATCGATCGAATAGAGAGAGAAAGAGTTTTGAAATTTTGAAAAAGTGTTTGAACACGTGAAAAGTTAAAGGTTTTAAAAAACTCTCCATGCAATTTTTGATTGATCGAAAATTACATTCAATTGATCCAAAATCAATCGAGCAACAATCGAAAGGTCAGATTCAAACCAAAATTTTAATCGCATTTTTGATCGGTTAAGAAATAGATTCGATTGATCGAAAATCTGGAAAACACAATTTGTTGAAAAACAGAGCAATTATATGCAGAAACTCTTCAAAGCATAGTATTATACGAATAAAATGCATGAGTATGAGATGAAATGCTCTTCAAAAACACTTGTATTGAACCTAGATCTCCCAAAAGTAAGATTTTCAATCAATTTTCCTTAAATTCTCAAACTTCAAACAATTTTGCATTAAACTCAAGAAATTTTCAATCTTGGATGGACAAAACAAAATCACACACAATAACATGTACAAAGTTAAGCAAAAAGTAACTTGTGTAGTGTGTGCAACTAGCAAAAGTTTGAGATACATGTGAGGTGATATGTGAATAGTAAGCAATCACAATTTCTACAAAATTCATCACATAAATTTGAGAGAGACTATCACCTAAAGAGTTACATCATATAACTCCTACATCTCCTAGAATAAAAGCATGTAATCGTGTAAGTTTCTTGATTTGCCTCATATTATACACACCAATTTTATTTGATCAGAAACTTATTAACAATAGCCAGGATAATGTACACACCAATTTTATTTGATTGATTTAATTATAGTCCAATAATGTCCACACCAATTTTAGCATTTAAATCGAGGCTACGTCTTATGTTCTTTTTGTGCATGTGCTACACTTTCTCGAGCATAAAATCTTAAGATATGCACTAAAGTGTTCATGATTGGCTAGTAAACAGTGGTGAGATGGTTATTTATACCTTTCTCAATAAGTTCAAGTCTGACAATCAAAGGCATGTGATTTCAAGATCAAGATCATGTGATCAAAAACTATAATCATCTTCCTACACAACATGCACTACAAGGCTCAAACTAATAAAGTGCAATAAATAAGCTCATCAAAGCTAAACAAGGTACATAGACATGTTATGGCCAACCTTGATTTCAAATCCAAGACAAATAATGCAAATCACATTTTGCTTCCCTTTTCCCCTTTTTTTTTTTAAATTTTTTTTATTCTTGAAAAGAAATAACAAAAATAACCTAAAATGAAATGCATGAATGTTATGCAATGAAAATCCTAAAAAAGCAAAGAAAACAAAAACAACAAAGAACAATGGTCACAAAGAGTAGAGCGATGAAGCACAATGACCATGAAAGCCAAAGATGATCAGGGACACAGAATTATACCAATTACTTGACGAAGTGTCTCAAACTTACTTTTATCAAGAGGTTTGGTGAGGATGTCAGCATTCTGACGTTCAGTAGCGATATACTCAAGAACCACAATCTTTCTTTCAACAAGATCCCTAATAAAGTGATATCTAATCTCTATGTGTTTAGTTTTAGAGTGTTGAACAAAATTCTTAGAGATATCAATTGCACTAGAATTATCATAATAAACAATCATGGTGTCTTGTGTTATAATCACTTAAAAGCTTTTTCATCCAAAAAAGCTGTGAACAACAACTTCCAGCAGCAATATATTCTGCTTCTGCAGTAAAATGAAAGATAGAATTTTGCTTTTTCCTCATCCAAGCAACAAGATTGGCTCCTACATAAAAACACCCACCAGTGGTGCTTTTTCTATCATCGGCATTGCCGGCCCAATCCGAATCAGAAAAACTAGCAAGAGACAAATTTTACTCTTTGCTCTAGAAAAAACCATAATCACAAGTTCCACTAACATATTTTATGATTCTTTTGACAACATTCAAATGTGAAACTTTAGGATTAGATTGAAATCTACAGCAAACACCAACACCAAAAGCAATATCAGGACGACTTGTAGTTAAATACAAAAGGCAACCAATCATGCTTCTATATAGTGTAACATCAACAGACTCACCTGAGGGATCATTGGTTAGCTTTGCATTAACAGCCATTGGTGTTCTAGCGTGAGCAGTCTTGTCAAGTCCAAATCTTTTGACCAAATTTCTGGCATACTTTGCTTGGTTGATGTAAATTCCAGAATCCATTTGCTTCACCTGCAATCCCAAGAAATAAGTTAGTTCACCAACCATACTCATTTCAAACATATTC
Source organism: Quercus aquifolioides (assembly GCA_019022515.1). NCBI lineage: Eukaryota > Viridiplantae > Streptophyta > Magnoliopsida > Fagales > Fagaceae > Quercus > Quercus aquifolioides. The sequence continues at coordinate 84,612,901 of CM032333.1, read as the reverse complement.
TTCATCTCATCTGCAAAAGATTGAGCAAGAGAGCCATTAGTAGCACCAAAAACAATATCATCAACATAAATTTGAGCTACTACAAAATAATTTTTATCCTTTCGTATGAAGAAAGTAGTATCTGCAAATCCTTTTTTGAAACCATACTTAATGAGATATGCGGTTATGGACGACTAAATTTCTCAATTCGAAATAAGTAAAACAAGTAAAATAGTTTCACAAATGCGAATTTGTATTAATGATTATGTGGTACAATTCTCTGTGATTACAAAAGAGTGATCCTCTAATTCGATCTCCTTGAAAGATTTGTTGATTGAAATTGTGGTAATGTGATTTTGATTTGAACACCAAATATACTTCAATTTGGCTGAAGAATGGATCGAAGATCTTTGAAACAAAATTACAATGAATCTCTGGCTATGAGCTTGTTAGAAATTATTTGTTCTTCACGTTCTTCATGTTCTTCGACTTCGAAGGTTTGTGGTGGAAGTTTTTTTGGGCTTTAGAGGCTTGAATCCGTAGAGCTTCATTGATTTGTGGTTTGTTGAGGTTTTTGGAGGCTTTTGAACTTGATTCCAGTGACCTTTGAGATCTAGGTGGATGATTTTGCTTCGGATGTTCTTCGTATTCGAAGTTTGAAGTTCTTGAAGTTCTTGGAGGCTTCAGGGCTTGATTCCAGTAGAGCTTCAGTACTTCTGAATCTTCTTTGATGCTGTTTATGCTCCATATGGCTTGGTGTCCTCTAATGCTGCTTGTGCTTCAGATGGCTTGATCTCCTGATCTGCCCTTTTAAATGCCTTAGGAAGGCTTCTATTTATAGGAGTTTGGGGGTGGGTGAGCGACACATGGCAGAGTCTGATTGGTGACACATGTCATAGCCTGATTGGTCCGCTTATATCATTGCTTATATGCGCTGGATTGCATATGTCATCGCTTACACATGTTGGACTGCTTATGTCATTGCTTACACACGCTGATGTGTGATTGGTTTTTGCATGACACTTGGCAAATTTCTGTTGGTTTCTGAGTAGTGATAGCAAAACCTAGTAGCAGTACGTGGCACTTTGTAATTGGCTGTATTTTGTGGACTTGGTAGTGTGATGTGTTAGCTTGTGATAGGTCGGGAATTTTCCTTCTCTACAAATACCCCCTCGAGACTCATTCATGCACACATTTTCGGAGTGTGGTGCAGGAATGAGTTTCGAAAACAGATTTTTACACTTGACTCTTCAAGCAAAGTAGTTGAAGGTGGTGAAGCTTTTAACAGGATGAGATAGTTTCCGAAGAGTAGACCTAACTATATGAAAGGCTTTGATGAGACCGAAAAGGGGTTTGCGAGTATTTGAATGTACTTGTGTGACCGAGCCTTCTCAACAAAGGTTAAGTTGAAGTAATTTCAAAAGAGTGTTCCATGGTATTTGAAGTGGGTTGGTGAGGCTGAAAGTTATTTGCAAGAAGTTGGATGTACTTGCAAGATTAAATCATTTCTGTAGAGGTTGAGCTGATGTAATTTTAGAAGAATATTTTGGATCATTGGCAGAGATCACAGGGTGTAGAAGATGGGGAAGATGCGAGGATGATGGCTGGGTACAGCTTGCAGAGTCATGGGGTTGGCCTTGCGTTTTGAAGAACTCCTGGTGAAGTTATCTCAGAAGTGTATACTTTGGATTATGGAAAGGACATGTGAGAAAGTGGTTGAATGTGCATGTATTTTTGTTTCACTCAAGTTAAGTTGAGGTAATTTCAAAAGCTTATGGATTCTGGATATGCTGATGTTGGTGGTGAAGAAGATGGCGATGAAGCAAAATGAATGGGTGAAACATATGACACCATGGTGCTGACCCTGTATGTTGGGGACTCTCTGGTGTAGGTGTTTCTGGGAAGTACACCTTTGAATATGGGACTAACTATATGCTGAATGAGGTCTAGCAGCAAGTAATTGAATGTGCTTGCATGATGGGACCATGCCAACGGACGATAAGTTGAAGTAATTTCAAAAGAGTACTTTCTGAAATACTTCAGGCTAATTTTAAGTTGGAGTAATTCCAGAAAGTGTGTTTTGAGGTACCAACAATGATGAACCTTGGGTCCCACATTGGTGGGGACATGGAATATGGCTTTGGTGACCATTTACTGGCACCAAAGGCTAAATTCTGAGGAGCTGGTGCCTTGGAGGTTGTTTCAAGTATTAGATGGAAGGCAATTTGTAGAATACCCCAACACTTTTTACCATCTTCACCTACTGCCATTTGTTGGAAAAGCACAGAAAAATAAAAGATGGAGCTAACTTGTGATCCTAGTTTGGAAACTAGATAAGTTGTTGACCTCTACCTTTGCTGTAAGACCAAACAACTTGAGAAGGACTATGGAGTTCTCAAAGTAGTTAGGAAGCTCCTTGAGCTAGGGTACGGGAGATTCAGTTGGCCTTAGATCTCCTAATTAGGTAGATCTGAGACTACAAGGAACAATGATACGGGCTATGTTATGAGAAATTTTATGGACAAATGTAGTCGTTAAGTGGAGAAACAAAGTTTGTTTGGATCTCAAAACTACAATGATGTTGTGAGGAGGTTTTTTTTTTACTGAACCATGAGAAGGTTGAGTTCAAAATGATTATGAAGCAATATTGGTTGCTAGGTATTGAGGATGATGAAGCTACAGTGAGAAATAGCTGTGAGAAGGAGGACTTGAAAATTTGAAAGAAGGAAATCTTTATTTCATGATTCAGTGTGTTTTTTTTTTTTCTTGATGAGTTTTCAATGAATCCGACCCTTCTATTTATAGCGGAGAGATGAAGAATGGTAGATGGGTAGTTAAGAATGGCAGATGAGAATTTTTGGTGAGAATGGTAGGCAGGAGACTGGTAGGGAATGAGAATGGTAGGTGGGAGATTGGAAAGCATCGAACGGTAGGTGGGAATGTTTGACACCGAAAGGGGAATGGTAGGCTGAAGTAATGACCCAATGTAATTTCAAGTTTAAGATACACTTGTGAGAGTTCATTCGTTCTTTGAAAGGGAAACCTTGATGAAGTCTAGGGGATAACCCTGAGGAAATCCAAATTAAATGGATGTATCTCAAATTTTGATCTTGGGATCTTAAGTTTTGGACACCGTCAATACTTCAAAGATGTGGGTTAGATTGGTGATTTCCAAGTCGCGAAAAATTGAGCAAGACAATTCTGGCTTAAAAATCTTGACTTTAGGTCGACTTCAACACAAAAGTTAACTACCTTGGAATTGAGTCATTTGTGCAATTTTGGAGTCTCAAATGATGGAACGGACTCCAAAATTGGAATGTACGTGAAAAATTGAGCAAGATAGGTCATTCTTAAAAATTTTGACTTTTGGTCAAGATTTGTGCAAAAAGTCAACTTTTTGGAAATTGGATGTTTGTGCAATTTTCGAGTTTCGGATGAAGAAACGGATCTCAAAATCAGAATGTACTCGAAAAACTGAGTGGGATAGGCCCCTTTTGAAAATTTTGACTTTTTGGTCAAAGTCAAGTTCAACTTAGTCAAAGCATTTTTTTTTTTTTTTTTTTTTTAGTTTTAGGTGGTTCGGATCTGGGTCAGATTTCCAGGTCGGTCCGAGTCAAACCGGGTAGTGGAGGATGACGTCATCAATGTATCAATTTGTAGATCTTGGGTCGTACAAGACCCCTGGAGTGTCAATTTCGTATAATTGTGAACATATTTACACAGGTTTGAAGGACTAAGCCATTGGTCATTGTGAGCTTATGGTGGTGCGTGGTGGTGCATTGTAGCTCCGTTGCTGATGATCTTTCTGGGTTTTGTAGATCGAAGGCCGCTGGATCGAGTGGTAATGCTACCTTCATAAAGTGAGGTCTGGATTTTTACGAATGTTAAGGAGTAGGCCATGATCATTGATGCTTTTGGAGGCATGTGGCAGTGCGTGGCTGGGCATCTGGACTTGGAATTTTCAGGTTGGTAGATTGAAGGCCGTAGAAGACTTCTGTGATGTCGGTTTTCTCTTTCCTCCAAGTGCAGTTGTCTCTTCTGACAACATGATCCATTTACAGGCTTGAACTTCATCCCAAGTCTATTGCAGTAGTTTTTTAGATGACATGTGTACTTTTGCAGGCCTATAAGAACTTTTTTCTGAAGTCTAGTGCAGTATTTTTTTACTTTGAGTGCATTTGAGTTGCAAAGTCTGACTTCCAACAATATTTGTTTAGTGTCAGCATTTAATGGCTTGCCAGCTCTCCTTTTTCTTTTTGTTTGTTATCTAAGAAGTTTTCTATATAAAGCCACCTAGGGCATGAACTAAAGCAGTCTCCAGTGGGTAGCATGATATGTAGAGAAATTATGTTTTTTTTTTTTTTTTTCTCACATGCTTTGTTTGTACTAACTTTTTTTTTTTTTTTTTTTGACAGGCTAGAGATTAAAATTGAAGCTCTCTCTTTATCAATTTTTTTTTTTTAGATGTGCCATGAGATTTTCTTCTGACAAGTTCTTTGTTGTTGCTTATTTTTGTTGTGCAGCATGCTTTCCTTGTTCTTTGGGCTTTAGCGTCAAGCTTTACATCAACATTCTTAGCCTGACATCCATCTTTACTTGGTGACATTCTCATAGTGGCAGTCATCTAGGTAACAATGTTATCAATCAGTATTCCTGATACAACGATGCTATTACTAGTACTTGACTTTGTAGTTGTATTGGCTTTTGTCTTGGCAATTAAGCTGCACCAACACTTGTCTTTTCAACGTAGCCACCCCAAGGGTCTTTGCAATGTAGCCATATCAAGAGTCTTTATTGTGAAGCCGTGCCAACATTTGTCCTTTTACGGAAGCCATATTAACACTTGCCTTCACAATGAAGCTACATCCATATTTTTCTTCACCATGAAGCCATGACAACACTTCACATTAGCATCGAAGTCGTGCCAACACTCGTCTTTGTCATGAAACCATGTCAACACTTCATTCGCACCGAAGCCATGCCAACGTTCATCTTTGCCATAAAGACATGACAACACTCCACATTAGCACTGAAGTCACATTGAAGTTGCACCAATATTTGCACTGAAGTTGTGCAACATTCATCTTTGCCGTGAAGCCATGACAACACTCCACATTAGCACTGAAGTCGTGCCAATACTCGTCTTTGCCATGAAACCATGTCAATGCTTCATTCGCATTAAAGTTGCACCAATATTGACCTTTATAATAAAGCTACAACAACATCAATTTTCAGAGGCAACATAGCTCAGACATCGAGGGTGCATAGCACTGTAGCTAGACATCAAGATTTCAAAGATGCCATCAAGACGTTGAAGATGCAAGGAATCCTTATCAAGACTTTGAAGATCCAAGGAAGTGCCAACAAAACCTTGAAGATGCGGGAAAAAATGACGTCAATACTTTGAAAATGCCAGAACATGCTGCTAAGACTTTGAAGATGTCGAAACATGCCACCAAGAATTTTGACATTGCACGAACATGTTCATAGGGGAGAGATAATGCAACACCGACTTCAGATATATAATTTATCATCATTCTGGAGGAACTTGACGTCATCTAGATTTCAGAAACATGACGTGAAATGACACCACTCAGAAGGGAGTTGATGTGGTTCAAATTTCAAAGTTATGAAGTGACACAACCTAGAAGATGCCCTTAGGAGATGCCCTTAATAGATGCAAGGTACAAGAAGATGCCCTTAGGAGATAAGTGATGCAGAGCATACTTCAGAAACGTGGGAGAATGTCCATAATAGATGTAGAGTAAAAACTAATTAATGTCTTAGTTTAATGATAAGAGTAATCATCACGCATTGGACATCATAGAGTAGTGTTGGTTGGGTAGTGTTAACGGGCACCGTAAGGAGTTCATTAAGAATGATTTATTATGGGGTCTATTTAAAATGACAAGTGAAACTCAAAAAGTTATTTTCTTTTGGCTTTACAACCTATAAAGTTGGTCAAAATTTTGACATAAAAAAAAAATAATTTTACATAATGCTATTTCTTTAATTATTAGATAACAGAGTCATGCTACTGAGATAAAGACTACTAGTAGTAGTTTTTATTTTTATTTTTTATAATTACATATTCTCTTTTAATAGAATGATTAAATCATTCCTATATCTCATAATTTGTCTCAAATTACTATTAATAATATTTTACTCCACTATAAAAATAGAATTGCGATATAAGATTTGTTTAATTATGTTAGGACATATGTGGTTCACATGTTAAGAACATATGTCATGATTTTATGTAATTGGCTAATCCTTTGACAAAATGCACTTTACTTGTATTTGAGTAGATTTAGGATGCGTTGAAATACTTCAAGAAACCATGTTTCAAGATCAAGTGTTGAAGCCTTCAAGTCTGTCCAAGAAAATAAGCTGAAAGTGCAAGTTTATTAAAGCTCGACAACTAGCTCGACAACTAGCATATGTCGAGGTTTAGAAAGCTGCTCAAGCCTGTGTGCTCGACACCTGCTCGATAGCTTCTATCTATCGAGGTTTACAAAAATCAGAATTTCTGATCTGATTTCTTGGGATCCGTGTTTATATGTTTGGGCCTTCTTTTCTCCTAACCCTAGACATATAAAAGGATTGTTTTAAGGGCAATCAAAGAGTACACAAGTTGCACAAGCATTGAGCAAAGTCTGTTCTAGCAAATTGTGACTGGAGACAAAGTCTTGTCCTAGTTCATCTCTTCTGAAGAAGTTACTGTGTATGTGCACCTTTGGGTTTTGTGACCAAGCATCTTCTTGATATTCATCATAGATGAATTGAAGAACTTTGCAGCCAACAACTCTTTCTATTTGGTGTTTGAAGTCGCGTACTAGGATTCGCACATTAGTTAGTCACGTACTTGGGAGCCGTGCATCAAAAGGGGAAATTGTCATTACAGAATAAGTCCAATTGGATATTGGGGTAAGGGTTCAACTATAGGTTGGTAAGGTACTTGGGATTCCTTTACTTGTAACCGCTTGTTGTGATAATAGTGGAATTTCGGGAGTGGAGACTTGAAAATCACCCAGTGGGGTTTTTGCCGTCAAGTTTTCCCCATTCGTAAACAAATCACTGTGTTATTTATTTTCCGCTGCATAATTAGTTTATTGGTGATTTGTTTGTGCAACCACGCGTTTGCACGTCAATTTTATTAATTAATAACTTGGCTAATTAATCAATTAATTTAATCACAAGAGGTCAATACGTTTTTGGCCTATCAAGTGGTATCAGAGCAGGCACACTCTGATTAGGTTTTAATCTTTGTTGCGTTGATCCATTGACCCCTGTTGTCATGGCTATAACCGGCTTGAAGAAATCTTTGTTTTCAAGTACATCTTGTTTTTCTAATCACTATTTGTTTGAGTGTCTCAGAAAATACAAGTCTAAAAGTTATTTGAATTCTTTTATGATGACTATTGGAAAAGATCTCAGTTTGGCTAAGAAGAAACTAGACTGTCTCAGAATGAAATGTGCAAAGGAGTTCGTTTGAGAAGAGTGAAAGTTAAAGGCTTAGCTCATAGAAGGCATTTGAGAGAAAGCACCATTCTCACTGATTTGTCATCTAAGCACGAAGTGTGTTATATGATGAAGTCCGCATTTAAAGTGATGGAAACATGTTTGTGGCACCTTAACAGTGGTTGCTCAAGACACATGATTGGAGACCGATCTCTCTTCAAGGTTTTCGAGTCTAAAAAAGGTGGCAATGTCACTTTTGGTGATGGGAGCAAGTCATAGATTAAAGGGAAAAGAATCATCTCTCTACCTGGACTGCCAGGCATTGCAAATGTTCTTTATGTAGAAGGTCTAAGGGTGAAACTATTGAGCATAAGTCAAATATGTGATCAAGAATTCATGGTACTATTCTCAAAGGGAAAGTGTCTCGTCATGGATGAGTCTGGAAAAATGCTCATTAGTGGTGTTCGCACTTTAGACAACTGTTATGGATTGGTTCCTGATGCTGATATTGTGTGTAATAGCATTCGTTTGCCTAATGAAGATCTATAGCATCAACGAATGGGACATGCTAGTTACAAACATCTTTCTATTGTATCTAAGCATGAATCAGTCTTGGGGATACCAAAGCTTAGTAGAATGAGCAATGTGGTGTGTGGACCATGTCAACTTGGAAAACAGACAAAAGCTAAGCATCCAGGTACTCAAACATCAACTACATCTAGACCATTGGAGCTTCTACATTTAGATCTTATGGGTCCAACTAGAACCAAGTCTCTTGGTGGTAAGAGATACATCATGGTTATGGTAGACGACTTTACTAGATACACTTGGGTCATTCGCTTACGATCCAAGTTTGATGCTCTTGAGCACATTGAGGCTTTGTGCACAAGACTACAGAATGAAAAGAGTCTAAAGATTGATCGAATTCAAAGTGACCATGGTAAAGAATTCTAGAACTCATATATGGAGTCCATTTGCACAAGATCAGGTATATCTCAAGAATTCTCTGTTCCTATTACTCCTCAGCAGAATGGTGTGGTAGAAAGAAAGAACAGAGTTATTCAGGAGATGGCCAGAGCCATGTTGCATAATAAAGATGTGGCTAGAAACTTGTAGGGAGAAGCCGTTAACACTGCATGTCATACAGTTAATAGGGTGTACTTCAGACCCAGTACCAAAAAGATTCTTTATGAGTTATGGAAAGGAAGGAAGCCAAATGTGAAATACTTCAGAATCTTTGGAAGCACTTGTTTCATCCTCAAGGATAGAGAGAATGTGGGAAAGTTTGACTCTCGGAGTGATGAAGGTATATTTCTGGGTTACTCTTCTCAAGCAAGACCTATCGGGTATACAACAAAAGAACTATGAAGGTAATGAAGACAGTAAATGTTGTCATTGACGAGTCTTTAGATTCCAGTTTTGAGAAAGGCATTGAGGAACTCCCCAAGGAAATTCTTCCTCCTGAGCCAAAGGAAGTTCAAGACATTGTTGAACAAGAACCTACATCTTCAAGTACTCCCGGTACTCCCAATGTTGTGGAAGACTCTGCAGACATACCCATTTCACTAGATTCTGAATCTCATGAAGAGAAAGGACCTTCCTCCAGGATTAAATTAAATCATCCTCCATAAGTTATTGTGGCAAACATGAATGAACTCAAATTAAGGAAACGTACAATTGATAAATGTGTTGCGAACTTTGTGTCTTATTCTTGCAATTTGTCACAGGTTGAACCTGAAAGCTCGAAAATGTGTTGAAAACACAAGGGCAATTTAGACCCCCCAATTAAAGTTACGGCTTGATAGATTTTACACTAACTTAATACTAAGTGCGGAATAGTGTAAATGCGAGCGGATGAACACAAAGCTACTCTAATCCATAAACTAAGCAACACAGCAGTATAATGGAATATAAAAGAGTAGGGAAGAGAGATGCAAACACAAAAAACACCGAGACGTGTTTTCGAAGAGGAAACCGACGAACTTGGCAAAAAACCTCTCCGCCGCCCTCCAAGCGGAAATCGATCAACTAGACAATCAGTTGGGATACATGGGTTAGCAAGAGACCCTCCAAGCCTAATCTACCCGATGTACCTAAGCCCTCCAAGCTCCTACTCCAACAAGGCTACTTGGAATCGTGTCTTGTCTAGCACCTCGGATCCCGCAGCAAGCTCCATGTTGCATCTGCCATTCCAGGCTTCTTCCAATGCTTCCAAGCAGTACCAAAACATCACACAACACTCTCAAATGGTGTGGTAAGTGTTTGGGCTATCAACCTCTCAATGGTGTGGAAATGGAGAGGGAAGGGTTGAGGAGATACCACAAGCAAGTGTATAGAGAAAGGTGGGGATGACAATCTCTAATTCTCAATGTGTTTGGTTAGGGTTTTTCTCTCTAAAGCATTCCTCAACATTTGTGGGTAATGAGGGTATATATAGGATAGACACAGAAAGTGTGAGTCATTCAGTACAGGCTGCTGGCAAAACAGATAGCCTTGCGGGTGTTTCGTGGGAAAGCCTTACCCGCGAGATACTCGCGAGACACAGCTGTCTCCACCTGGCCTGACTCTTCACATTCCAGCATGTGCAGGGCACATGTTTCACTTCGCAGGAAGTTAGGTCGCGACATACCCGCGAGAATTCTTCAGCCTCCAAATGTTTGAGTCTTCACACTCTCTCTCTATCACACAACCCTTACAACAAATCCCACAAAATATACTGGGTATAAATGATTGATAATAATTACAATCAAATTTGGCACGGAATAAAAGCCAACAAAATACATAGTTGTAAATAACAACTTTACAATCTCCCCTTTTGGCTATTCCGTGACAAAACCCTAAAACAGACTCTAGACTTAAACGTGAGTTTGGGAATAAAGGAAAAACTCACTCGCACCTAATTCTAGATTCTGATAAGCTCTTGAAACATATGAACAAGTATCTCCTGAAACACAATAACACACTAATATCATTGTATGCAGAAAACTTGAAATGAATATGGAGCAAATATAATGTGATCAAGCAAAATGGAATAAAAACAATAGACCATGGCAAGATCAAACAAGCAATCACTTATACAAAAGTAATCACTATGCTTATTCACACAAGGAATGAACATCCGGACATGCAAGATGATAAGCTCATTTGAAAAGTATCATTTGCAAATCCAACACTCAACCAATGCAAACTACACGAAGTATTTACATCTAGGAAAAATCCTACTAGGGCACAAGAGTGTTCATCACTCAACCAATGCATAGAACGTATATGCATCTAGGAACAATCCTACAAAGGCACAAGAGTGATGTATCGAAGTAAAATGTATGACATTAAACTTCAAGTACACAAGCATAGAGGCTGCATAAGCAAGGTACTGCATATGCATGGCACAAACCATAAAAGCCTACAAACTATGCAATGAAACAAACCCTTAGAGCTTACAAAAGCAACATGGGTACAAACAAGATATGCTAGTAAGATATGCTACAAAGCATAGAGATAGTCACAAAAGAACTACTGAAAATATACTGAAATAAAAACAGAGTATCAAAGCTTTAAACCAAAAGCAGTAAAATAGTTATAAAAACTAAAAAAAACTGAATTAAACCGTCTGTAAGACCAATAACCAATGTTATTATGTTTCTAAGCTATGCTCCCCCTAACGCTGTGCAAGCTCTTCTTCAGCTCCCCCTCAAAATTTTCTCCCCCTTTTTGACCGGAATGGCCAAAGGGCTAAAACTGGTTGGAGTCTGAGTCTGATCCATGACTGGAGGACAGGTTTTGAATTTGTGATGATAACTCAGTGATTTGTCCTTGGAGGTATGCGAACTGGTCCGTTGTGTGCTGCACATGGAAGTCAAGCACTGTAGACATCTGATCCATTTTAGTTAGCAACTGATCAAGTTTGCTCAAGCCTTGTGGTGGAGCCGAAGATGATGGCTGGGCAGAAGGCTCTGGAGTCGAGGTGAATCTGTCAATCTCCTCCTCTATATCTTCACCTTCATCCTGCTGAACCCGTGGTGGTGGTATGGTATGCACACCAGTCTTGGAGCCTTTGATGTGGGCTGTGCTCCTAGTCAGTGTATTAGCACCAATGGGATAGTCTCTCTGAACTATAGTAAGACCACTTGGGAATTTCAGTTTCGTCTTAATGCTCTTTTTCAGAATGTGGGCTGCAAATATCAATCTCCTTGTGAGTGAAAAGATCATAGAGAAACCTCATCCTTGGAGCTGATAGTGTGGTGAGGTTGGTGACTGGATACAGGTTATGAATCATCACATAACTCAAAGTTCTCATTTCTGGAGAAAACTTGAGTGTATCCATTGATGATTTCGTTGGAACCCCTCCAAGAGTCGTTATCATTTCCTTGATAGAGCCCAATCTTTCATCATATTGAACTGACATTGGTTGAGAGGGAGGACGTATCTCCAACAAGTCTTGAATACTGTCCCTTGTGATTACGAATTCCTTGTGCCTCACCCAGCAAATGATCTTGTCATCTTCCACATCAGCATTTGAGAAAAATTCTCGAATAATTTCTGAGTACACAATCCCAACTAGATTCAGCAACTTGGTCCAAGTTCTCTCTTTGAACGCATCCGGAATGAAGGTGTGCTCAAGTGCCTCTAACTGAACTACCCGTTCCATGATGATCGTCTTGTCCTTGTAGCAGTCATTATACTTCATATCAGCTTCTGCAGACTTGAAATGATCAGAATCAGTGCGTGCACGCTTTGAAGTTGGTTTCTTCTTAGCTGCATGCTTGGTGGGAGACATCTGCACAGTTTCACAAAGCAGAAAGGGAACATGTGCACAAACACCAAAACAGAACACAAAACTTGATTAGATTGAAGTTAGTTCCAAAACAAAGTTAAGGTAACTTAAAACAGAGCAAAATCAACTCTAAACAGCATGCTTAAACAAACAAACCTATAAAGCATAAACACAAAGCATGAAAATAAGAGACTGTGCATGTGTGTGCTTATGTGTGCATGTGCTGATGCATGTGTGTGCAGCAAGAGATGCATGAGGGGTGCCTAGGTGTGTGCCTAGTGTTTGCATGGCATGACATTGAGGCACAATATGGGCAAAGTGTGTAAAACACATGAACAATGTCCACACTAAGTGAAACATGGTCAAACAAGTGAAAACCCATAATTTGAAATCACTTGATTCCAATTAGGCACAAAAATGTCATTCGGACATTTTGTCAAACACCTAGCATGCACAAATGTACTCTAAGCATGGACAATGTATGAACATGGTGAAATCATGCCTAAATACATGTCAAAATGCCACAAAGGGCCAAAATAGATGCACAAACGTCAAAAAGGGACACAGCCCAATCAAAAGATTTGACAGATTTTCACCCAATTTAGAAAACCAACCCAAATTTTTGAAAATCCCCAAATATCAAAACCCTAACAAAAATTCTGCATAATCTAAGCAAAAACTTAAAAAGAATTGTTTATAAAACATACCTTGAAGAGGAAAATGCAGAAAAGATGCTTGGATTGAAGGGGTATGAATGGAATAGTGAATTTGGTTGAAAAAGGGTTCGAAGGGGGTTAAGCGAGGGAAGTGTTTGTGATTTGAAAAACTGTCACATCAGCAATATAAAATTGAAAACACACGATTTCGCGGGTTAGAGAGTAGCGAGACAGTCGCGAGAATGGCCATTGAAGCACAAAAGATTTCGCGAGAAGCTTTAAGTCGCGAAATAGTCGCGATACAGTCGCGATACCTTCTGTCTGAATTTGGAAAAATTCCAATTTTTTGCTAAACAGCATTTCGCGAGAAGCTGTTGGTCGCGAAACAGTCGCGAGAGTTTCTGTGTGACATGATGAAAAATTATTTCCCTCAAGCCCTTTTCGCAGGAAGCTCTAAGTCGCGAGCTTCTCGCGAAACAACCCCTGAATCAGTTTCTGAAGAAAAACACAAAAAAAATGCATTTTGAACAAAAACAAACGACACGAAAGTATAAAATCACTTTCAAAAACAAATAAAACACACAAAAATCTTTTTGGGTTTGATCAACAAGTTATTGAGCATACACATCACATTTGAACATATACAATCACATAAATGAGATAGGCATTGATTGAATCAAAGTCTTGTGTGTTGTGTGTGAGTATCAAATGTGAAATAGTCCTTAAACCCGAGCAAAGCTTCAATGATCAATTCAATCGAGTCATACACAACTGATACGAAATCAAGTGGACTATCTCCATTATAGAAATGAGTATATATGACCTCCCACACATTGAATACATAACTTCAGAAGCTTTTCATTTGGCTTCTGCAAAAGGCATAGCAATTGGTCCATTTTATTTTTGTTTGGACAAAAAACATCTCATTTTGAGATTGGTGCTTGAAATTTATGATATTTCAACATTGATGATTAGCCTTTGGCTTTTTGAGCACCATACAAAACACATTAAGAAGAGTCGCTTCCCCTTTTTCCTAGTCGAATACTAGTGTGTGCGACAGGCTTTTGCAGCTCAATATCTCTTTTCATTTGGAGATTTACATTTGGTGAGCTCTTTTTGCAAAAACATAAAAATAAAGTGGGAAGAGATATAGACACAAGTCTATGCAAGTATCAAGACCAACAAGACTATTGACCAATCATTTATGACAAGCTTGAAGATCTATTTACAACAGTCACATATAGTGTTCAAGATTTCTTCCACATAGAAAAGAGTGCATACATAACAAGCCAAGATCGTGAATGCACTATGCCATTAGTACGAAGGTACTAGGCTCAAACTCACATGTGACATACACAAAACAAGTGATCAAACTTTTGAGATTTTTCAATTTTTATGGGTTTTTGAATTTTTTGAACACACCCAAAACAGAACAAGAAAAGTAAGATCAACAAAAACAGCTAGTACAAACCAACCAGATAAAATAACAACAGTAAAAAGAAAGCAATGCATGAAATGATGCAACAGCAAATGTCCCTAAACATTGAAAGAATTTATGCATGGACATGTTATAATGCTTATGCATGAGTACCCCTCTTCACCCACACGTCACGTGCGTTTGGGGTAATATCCTTGAAGGATTGGGTATGAGAGTTTGGACTTTCAAACCTTTTGGTGAAACTCTCCAAGCAAGTGGTGAAGGCACCGATCATCTTCATCACGTCCGTCATACCGGGATCACGATTTTGACTTCTTGGTTGCTCACCACCCTAAGACCTCATGTCATTTCTCCTTCCTCGTGACCGAGGTGCACTTGCATTGTTGTCTGATATCAGCTTTTGACAGTTGGGTCTGGTATGTCCTTACAGTCCGCAATGAGGACACACATAATCCATTCTAGGACCCCGTTGTGATCTTGGGAGAGATCTTCCTCTGGTTTCATGTTTAACCACAGATTGATTTCGGGGCTTATTCACCATTCGTTGCTCAGCCACATTCTTCTTCTTTACATCCTCAACTTTCTCAAGAATGGGCTCTTCTACAATCGTCTCGTTTGCCTTCACAAACTTTACTTCTTTGGTGACTTTGGTTGATGAGCAGCTTCCTCCGGTGTATCCCAACCCGGACTTGTCTGAAGAAGGTTTTTGAGATGATATAACATATTCTAGCTTCTGAAAGGAGACTCTCTCTATCTTAGCATGAGCTTGCACAACCTCTTACTTAAGAAACCTCACCTTCATATAGGCTTCAAACAGCTCGCCATTTAGTATCTCAATCTCACACTTAGCCTCTTTATATCTGACCAAGAGACTTCTATAATCTTCATCAGCTTTCTTCATTTTCCTTACAGCTGCCTTGGCTACTCTGGAGTACTCTCCCAACTTCTCAAGTAGTAAGGAGTAATTTTCTTGAAGATTAGTTGTATTCTCTTCCTCTTCAGCATCTGATTCTTCCACAATCCCAATAGACTCTGAATCAGAATACTTACCAAGCTCCTTCACAAGTGCACCCAAATCATCCGATGACTCTACATGAGCAATGGTCATGAAGGCGGAGTAGTTTCCCTCTCCATCACAGCTCTCTTCCAAGTCAGAATCAGAAGAGTCTGAATCACTGAGTGTCGTGGCATAAGCCTTGCCTTTTCCCCTCAGAAAATTTGGACACTCCTTCTTTAGATGTCCATGGCCATTGCACTCATAGCACACAATGTCTGAAGGAGGTTGAGAATCCTTCCCTTCTTTCCTCGTAAACTCTTTCCTATCACCTCTTGAAGATGAAAATTTTCCTCTGTTGAATGGTTTTCCACTGTTCTTCATCTTCAGAAATTTTCCGAAGTTTTTCGCAAGATATACTACTTCCTTCTCCACTCCATCTTCTTCGGAAGGATCATCCATTCTTTCGGTGATGGTTTTAAGAGCAAGCGATTTACTCGTCTTGTGGGAAGGCAATCCAAGCTCATACGTTTGAAGTGATCCAATGAGCTCTTGGATCTTAATTTCATCCAAATCCTTGCTTTCCTCTATGGCTGTGACTTTTGCCCGAAAGTTCTCCGGTAAGGACCTCAAAATTTTTCTCACCACCTTAGTATCTTCAATCTTCTCCCCAAGATTAAGTTTAGCAATTACAATTTCATTGAGCTTCCCATAGAATGAATCAAATGGTTCATCATCCCCCATCTTGAGCTCTTCAAATTTGGTGGTAAGCATCTGAAACTTTGTGTCCTTAACTTTCTTCGTACCCTCATATGTTGTCTCCAAAATCTTCCAAGCTTCCTTGGCTACCGTCATATGAGAGATCCTGTGGAATTCATCAGGAGACACACCACAGAAAATAGCATTTAAAGCTTTACTATTAGCATTGGCTGCTGCGAGAGCTGCCTTATCCCAAGTGGACTTAGGATCCTCCGGCTTAGTCCAGCCTATATCAATTGCATCCCACACGGTATCATCCATAGAGCATAAAAATGCTTTCATTCTGACTTTCCAGAAGGCATAATTGTTCCCATCAAAAATGGTGGAACATTGAGCGATTGAGACCGGTCCATCTCAAATAGGGTCAAGGATCACACTCAGGTATTTAAACCACAGCAAGTGTACCCACTCTGATACCAATTGAAAGCTCGAAAATGTGTTGAAAACACAAGAGCAATTTAGACCCCCCAATTAAAGTTACGGCTCGATAGATTTACACTAACTTAATACTAAGTGCGGAATAGTGTAAATGCAAGTGGATGAACACAAAGCTACTCTAATCCATAAACTAAACAACACAGCAGTATAATGGAATATAAAAGAGTAGGGAAGAGAGATGCAAACACAGAAAACACCGAGACGTGTTCTCGAAGAGGAAACCGAAGAACTCGGCGAAAAACCACTTCGCCGCCCTCCAAGCGAAAATCGATCTACTAGACAATCAGTTGGGATACATGGGTTAGCAAGAGACCCTCCAAGCCTAATCTACCCAATGTACCTAAGCCCTCTAAGCTCCTACTCCAACAAGGCTTCTTGGAACTGTGTCTTGTCTAGCACCTCGGATCTCGCAACAAGCTCCATGTTGCATCTGCCATTCCAGGCTTCTTCCAATGCTTCCCAGCAGCACCAAAATGTCACACAGCACTCTCAAAGGGTGTGGTAAGTGTTTGGGCTATCAACCTCTCAATGGTGTGGAAATGGAGAGGGAAGGGTTGAAGAGATACCACAAGCAAGTGTATAGTGAAAGGTGGGGATGACAATCTCTAATTCTCAATGTGTTTGGTTAGGGTTTTTCTCTCTGAAGCATTCCTCAACATTTGTGGGTAATGAGGGTATATATAGGATAGGCACAGAAAGTGTGAGTCATTCAGTACAGGCTGGCAGAACAGATAGCCTCGCGGGTGTCTCGCGGGTAGGCCTTACCCGCGAGATACTCGCGAGACACAGCTGTCTCCACCTGGCCTGACTCTTCACATTCCAGCATGTGTAGGGCATATGTTTCACTTCGCGGGAAGCTAGGTCGCGACATACCCGCGAGAATTCTTCAGCCTCCAAATGCTTAAGTCTTCACACTCTCTCTCTGTCACACAACCCTTACAACAAATCCCACAAAATATACAGGGAATAAACGATTGATAATAATTACAATCAAATTTGGCACGGAATAAAAGCCAACAAAATATATAGTTGTAAATAACAACTTTACAAAACCCACGAAAGTTGAGGAAGCACTCAAGATGAAAGTTGGGTCGAAGCAATGCATGATGAACTGCTTCAGTTTCAAAGGAATGATGTTTGGACTCTAGTACCTAGACCGGAGGGTGAGCACATCATCGGTACAAAGTGGATATTATGCAATAAGACTGATGAAGAAGGCAATGTGATTCGCAACAAGGCTCGGCTTGTAGCTCAAGGATACTCACAAATGGAAGGAGTAGGCTATGATGAAACATTTTCCCTAGTTTCCCGTACGGAGTCCATTAGAATTCTCCGTGCCTTAGCATGTCATCTGAAGTTCAAACTTTAACAGATGGATGTGAAGACTGCTTTCTTGAATGGGTTACTTAAAGAGGATGTCTATGTTGCTCAACCAAGAGGATTCATTGATCCACACTTTCCAAATCATGTGTTGTACCTTAAGAAGGCACTTTATGGGTTGAAGCAAACCCCTAGAGCTTGGTATGATAGACTCACACAATATCTGGTGTCACATAGGTTCACAAGAGGAAAGGCTGATCAAACTCTCTTCATCAAAAAGGAAGATGACGAGTTGATAGTTGCTCAAGTCTATGTTGATGATATCATCTTTGGGTCAACTAAGGATGAACTTGCTCATGGCTTCTCAAAACTCATGCAATCCGAGTTCGAGATGAGCATGATTGGAGAGCTGACTCACTTCCTTGGATTGCAAATTTGCCAACAAGTTTCAGGTATATTCCCATCTCAATCTAAATATGCTAAGAATCTTGTGAAAAAGTTTGGTTTGGAATCTGCTAGTTCTGTTGGAACCCCTATGAGCTCAAATGTTAAAATCATTGTAGACTTGTTAGGCAAGAGTGTTGATCATTCTCTATATAGAAGCATGATAAGTAGTCTTCTTTACCTTACTGCTAGTAGACCTGACATTAGTTATAGTGTTAGTGTGTGTGTGCTAGATATAATGCTAACCCCAAAGAATCATATATGACTGCTTTAAAAAGAATTATAAAGCATGTCAAAACCACTCCTGAGTTCAGTGTGTGGTACAACAAGGACACAAATGATGTCTTAGTTGGGTATTCTGATGCGGATTGGGCTGGGAATGCTGATGATAGAAAGAGTACTTCAGGGGGTTGTTTTTATGTGGGTAACAATCTTGTCTCCTGGATGAGCAAAAAGCAGAACTCCATCTCTTTATCCACTGCAGAAGCTGAGTATATTGCTGCTGGTAGCTGTTGCACCCAACTCCTCTGGATGCAGAAACTCCTTCATGATTATGGTATTTGTTAAGAGCATCTCACTATCTACTGTGACAATACCAATGCCATCAATATCTCTAAAAATCCGGTTCAACATTCTCGAACTAAACACATAGAGATTCGACATCACTTCATTCGGGAGCTTGTCGAAGATGGTATTCTCACTCTTGAGTTTATCCACACTGATGATCAGAAGGCTGACTTGTTCACCAAACCTCTTGACAGCAAACGTTTTGAATTCCTTCATCAAAACATTAGTGTTGTCTTCATGGATTGATCTCTTTCTCTCCTCCTTTTCCCTCATGCATTTGCATCTAGTTTTATGCTTTGCTTTGTTTAACATGTTTTTATTTGTCTGTTTTTAATTTTTTTTATTTTGTTTTTGATATAAAAATAAAAAAATTGAAAAAAAAATCAGAAAAATACAAAAATAGTGTGTGTTTTGTGTACATTGGTACTTGTGTACCTTGGATGGCCATTGAAACAAAGTTTTCTAAACTTTGTATCTCTTGTAGTTTAGATAAGCATCTCTATGCACAACTAAGCAAGTGAGTTTTATGGCTCTTGTTTGTGATGAGTAAGATTAAGTTATCTCTTGAACTTAACACTCGTATCACTCTTTTTGACGGGAAAGATTAAAAAATCCTAAGAGAAAGGCATAAATAACCATCTCACCACTGTTGCTCGCCAATCATAATAAAGCATCTGTATGCTGCGGCATAGCAAAAGTGCAATGTCAATGACATCCGTATGCTTCGGCATAGTAAAAGTGCAATGTCAAATGCTTAACATCTTGGGTATTTCTTTTCTCTCTCTTATATGCCCATGCATGATATGCTAAATAAAAGAAAATATGCAAAGAAAATAAAAAGCAAAAAAATCAAAATGCTTTTAAATATGATTGCAAGCGTGTATTCTAGGAGATGTGGGAGTTATAGGATGTACCTCGAAGGTGATAGTCCCCATCAAACAGTTATGATTGTGTGTGAGCTAAAGCGATTTTCTCATATCTCAAATCGTCATAACATGTATACACTTATGCAATCTTGCGAGGTTTTTCACACACAACACGCAATATTCTTTGCTACTCTTGATACATGTGCAGGTACAATGTGATTTGGCCATCACAAGGTTTTACATGTGCTAATGTATGCCCACTAAACTGTCTTGACTTGTTTTTAAAATATAAAATTGGTTAGACTTGTTTAGTGTATGTGTGTGTGTGTGTGTTTTTGGAGATCCTTGTGCTTAAAATTCTTGTTGATAGATGATTTTGAGAGCTTAATATGTTGATTGGATCATTGGTTGAGTTGCATGTTAGATTGCATTCATGTCTATGTTTTTCACTTCTCGAAAAACTGTTTTTAAAAGCTAGCTCGACACCTCCTCGACATCTCCTCGACACCTAGCTATCTGTCGAGCTTCTTAAGCTTTTTCTTATAGCAACCTCGACACCTCCTCGACACCTGGTGGATCGATCGAGAAATCTCCTGCCTCTTCGATAGCTTCTTGACACCTGGTCGATCGATCAAGCTTCTTAAGCTTTTTCTTATCCCAACCTCGACACCTCCTCGACACCTAGTGGATCGATCGAGAAATCTTCTGCCTCTTCAATAGCTTCTCGACACCTGGTCGATCGATCAAGCTTCTGTCCTTGATCTAGTGTTTTGTTCCTCGATACCTCTCGACACCTGCATCTGTCGACGATCATTTTTCTTGACAGATGTCTCGACACCTCTCGACACCTCATCTGCCGAGATTTACTGAGGATTCTATTTAAGCTCCTTGTGCGATCCGTACCTCATTTCTCTCGATCTCTCTCTCGATGACTCTCTCTTTTCTCTCCCAAACACTCTCATTTCACTCCAATCTTGTTCCTTAAGGTTTCTTCAAGCTTTCTCAAGACTTTCTTCACTTGGTAAGCTTCTAATCTCTTCATTCATCATGCATTTCATGTTTTGAAACCTAGATTTTGGGGTTTTTGAAAAATTTTGGGGTTTTTCAAAATTGATGAGTTATTCTTGAAATTTTGGGATGGGTTTTCACTTAAATGTGTTTAAAACTTCATACATTGAATCACATATGCATTATAACAATATTTTCATGCATTTAGATGTGTGTAATATGTTTGTATACTGGTAGGATTGAATTAGGCTGAGCCTATGATGAATTTTCTTTTGCATGTCACATGTTCATGCATTCCCCATGCATACATACTCTCTATTTAATATACTTGTTATATTTGAATTGCTTTGGGACTTTTCTGATTGTCTTCTTCTCTCTCCCTCTCTGTTTGTTTACGTTAGTCGTGTCTATGGCACCTAAGCATAAATCTACTCCGGCTCGGAACCCTCTTTGTTCCAGAGCTTCTTCATCTTCTGATTCTACTCCTCTCTCTCTTCGGCTTCGTGATGATGATGCCCACAAGGCATTCTCGGAGAACTTTTCTCGTTGAGGTGTTCATTCGGAACGCTGAGTCATTTTGGCGAACTTCGTTGACACTGACCTTCTTGATGTCATTCACAGTCAGGGATAGGAGTCACTGTGTGACATCTTGGTCACATATCCTCTCGTGCTTATCTAGGAGTTTTACTCCAACATGCACGGGATTGATCGTTCAATACGTCTTTTCTTCATTCGCGTTCGAGGTACGCACATTCCTGTCACACCGCAACTTGTTGCGGATGTGCTTTGGGTTCCTAGGGTAGAATTTCCTGACTATCCTACTTGTGAGCATTTGCAGACTATGTCCAAAGATGAGCTCAAATCCACTTTTTGTGAGCGTCCCTCTAAGTGGGGTGAATGCCAATTCACTTACTGTTCGAGCTTTGCAAAAGGCCCTTGATTTTTTAACATGGTGATGACCTTTGTACTCCATCCTTTCTCTTACTATAACTCCACTATAGAGCCTCGTGCTCGATTTTTGTTGTCCCTACTTGAGCATCTTACCATAGACTTTCCTTCTCATTTCATTCTTTCTATCATAGATGTTCATCTAGATTCGGCGTCCCATGATAAGCTCATCTTTCTTTCTGCTATCATGAGGATCTTACGCCATTTTTCCGTCCCTTTTCCTGTGTCCGACCATTTCACTTTCATGTGTGCCATAGACGCCACTACTGTAAAACATAGTAAGGTGCAGTTTTGGTCGCGACAGGAGTCACAGCACCTCTTTTCGGTTCGACTCCATCTTGTTTGGCACCATCTCGGTCTGTTCCATCTACATCTACTCCTTTTTTTTCCATGGGCGATGTGTCACTTGGAGACATCATGGCGCAACTGCAGCACATGGATGCTTGCCTTGATACACTCTTTATTGAGTTGTATCAGGTGAACATTCATGTTGGTTGTATTGCATGATGGTAAGCGGCTATGGGTGGTTTTGCTCTTGAGGTTTCTCCTCCACCACCTCCTCTAGTGGCTTCTGATTCTGATGCTAAGGATGATAATGATGATGGTGATGACGATGATGCTTCAGATGATGATGATGGAGATGCTAGCTCTACCAATGAGATATCTACTTGACACTCTTACCCTTTGTCACTCGTGACAAAAAGGGGGAGTAGTTTTGGGATATGAGAGTAGTCATTCTAGTCATTCTTAGGGGGAGAGTTAGTATAGGACATTTTGTTAGGGGGAGTGTTGTTGATATGAGGGATGTAGTGAGGATATGATGTATCTTTTCTTTTCTTTCTTTTATAGATACATTGATCTTATACATTGGGTCTTGTGACCATTTTTACACATACATTGTACTTATATTCTTTATATATGAATGTATGTTTTTCTTTCACCTACCTCTTGCATGTGTTGTTTCTTTTCTTCCTTTATACACATGTTTCTTATACTTGTATGCAATCTATTATTTCTATTTCACACTAAGATGCCTTAATGAGTTTTGTTTAAAATGCTTCAGAAATACAGGTTGTCAAAGTCTACTTGCCATAAACTCTCTTCTTGCAAAGTTTTTCAAGAGTTTGTGTTAGGATAGATTTTATTGTATTCAACAAGCGAATATGAGTTAAGTGATTTATGACTTTTCTCATATGTTCATTTGTTTATTGTAGTTTTATCACGGATTGCCAAAGGAGGAGATTGTTAGGACATATGTGGTTCACATGTTAAGAACATATGTCATGATTTTATGTAATTGGCTAATCCTTTGACAAAACGCACTTTACTTGTATTTGGGTAGATCTAGGATGTGTTGAAATACTTCAAGAAACTATTTTTCAAGATCAAGTGTTGAAGCTTTCAAGTCTGTCCAAGAAAACAAGCTGAAAGTGCAAGTTTATTAAAGCTCAACAGCTAGCATGTGTCAAGGTTTAGAAAGCTGCTCAAGCTCGTGTGCTCGACACCTGCTCAACAGCTGCTCGACAGCTTCTATCTGTCGAGGTTTACAAAAATCAAAATTTCTGATTTGATTTCTTGGTATCCGTGTTTATATGTTTGGGCCTTCTTTTCTCCTAACCATAGACATATAAAAGGATTGTTTTAAGGGTCGTCAAAGAGTACACAAGTTGCACAAGCATTGAGCAAAGTCTGTTCAAGCAGATTGTGACCGGAGACAAAGTTTTGCCCTAGTTCATCTCTTCTGAAGAAGTTGCTGTGTATGTGCACCTTTGGGTTTTGTGACCAAGCATCTTCTTGATCTTCATCGTGGATGAACTAAAGAACTTTGCAGCTAACAACTCTTTCTAGTTGGTGTTTGAAGTCGTGTATTGGGATCTGCGCATTAGTTAGTCACGTACTTGAGAGTCGTGCATCAAAAGGGGAAATTGTCACTACAGAATAAGTCCAATTGGGTATTGGGGTAAGGGTTCAACTGTAAGTTGGTAAGGTACATGAGATTCCTTTACTTGTAACCGCTTGTTGTGATAATAGTGGAATTTTGGGAGTGATGATCTGAAAATCACCCAGTGGGATTTTTGCCGTCAGGTTTTCCCCATTCGTAAACAAATCACCGTGTTATTTATTTTCTGCCGCATAATTAGTTTATTGGTGATTTGTTTGTGCTACCACGCGTTTGCATGTTAATTTGATTAATTAATAACTTGGCTAATTAATCAATTAATTTAATCACAATGGGTCAATACGTTTTTGGCCTATCAAATTATACTAGATAAAGTTTGACTAAAAACTTTCATTTGACCTATCCATAAAAAATTCATATTGAAATAAAATTAGAATAATTTAATACTAGTATATTATCTTAATCCCTAAGTTCCTAATTTAATCTCTTTACTATTCTTATGCTCTTAGAATCCCATCCCATTTGATATATATTTTAGTAGCCCTTTACTAAAATTATCAAGCTTGATATTTTGAATAATTAATTCAAATTAAATATATCTTAAGGGAATAATATTTATTTCTTATTGTGATTATGGATTTCATCTTAAAAAATAATGTTCCTATAAAAATACATGTGGTTACCCGACTTTTTTAATTAGGTTTTAACCTGCATTTCACATTTGAATCCACCATCCTCAAGATTAATCATCTATGTATGCTCTTAGTAGTTGTGAGTTTAATTATTCAAGTGACAATAGTTTGTAGAACAACGAATTAAACCGGTCTAGTTCAATGTATTCTAATACATAAACATATCAATCAAAGGTCTCCATCTCCATGATCAAGGTGAATATCTTGATTAATATAAATTATACTCTTGTCAAATAAATTACTCATTTACTACGAACTAAAGTTTATATGTCACAAATGAATTGTTATTTAGATCTTCAATATTCATAAAACTAGTGTAGCTAAAATAAGAATATTAAAATGGATAAGTGGAAATATGCACAAATATAGGATTCGAAATGAGGAATCCAAACGAATGTTGAGGTGGTCCCTATTGATCAATGTAAAGAGAAAAGGGAAAGTTACTTGAGATGGTTTGGTAATGTTCAAAGGAGAGAGACTAATGAACTGATAATTAAGAAAGATTGAGTTGATTCAAATTGAGAGAATGAAAAAGAATAGAGGAAGATAAAAAAGAATATTAATAGAAGTAGTAAGAAATGACATGTCAATTAATTAAGAAAGTAACAAAATATGATTTCAAATAGAATAAAATGGGGGGAAAAGTACATGTAACCAATCGTAAATAATATTTTGAGTATCCATTTATAGCTTACCTCAAAGATTTATTTTTGTTTTTGTTGTTGTTATAATATTCTTATTTGATATTAAGACAACTAAATCACATATATTGTATTTCAAAAAAAAAAAAAAAATCACATATATTGTAACCTATGGACTATTAAAGAAATGAATTCATAATATCAAATGATCATATAATGTTATAAAACAAAACACTTTTATTATTTTTTAAAAATCATACAAGTATTTTAGAGCACTATTAATCATAAAAATAATTTCTCATAGTATTGATTGTTAAATATCAAAATGTTAACTCAGCCATGCATGGGATCATTATTTATATTAGTTTTAGATTTCTAAATTTTGTTTAAATGTATGTACTTTTGGCCAAACTAAAGTAATAAATCACTTAGTTTATGAAAGAGATCTCAATTATTTTGAAATAAATTTTCTGTACATGAAAGTAAGAAACAAATAATGCATCAATACTGAAATAAATTTAAGGTATCGACATAGACTAAAAA
Organism: Quercus aquifolioides; assembly: GCA_019022515.1. Classification (NCBI taxonomy): domain Eukaryota; kingdom Viridiplantae; phylum Streptophyta; class Magnoliopsida; order Fagales; family Fagaceae; genus Quercus; species Quercus aquifolioides. The sequence goes on along the minus strand of CM032333.1, from coordinate 84,587,473 downwards.
AAATTGTGTAAAAAACTTTTATTTAAAGAACTATGTACATGGCTAATCTAATCTAATAAAAAATGGTTAAATGAAAATTTTAGCACTTAATATGAGTTGCAGAGTAAAGAAGTAGATAGTTATAATTTAGTGACAGCTCTAAGAATTTATTTTAGGATGGTCACTCAAAAACTTAAGTTATGTAAAATCTAATAAAGAAATAACTAGAATATATGAACATAACCAAAAAAAAAAAAAAAACACTAATAATGAAGTTTATATTATATATTTGCTAACAAAAAGAAAAAGAAAAAAGGGTTTGAAAATTGAGAATGTTGAGATGAAAGTAATAAAGTGAGAGTGAGTCTAAAATGATAATAGAGAAAAGAAAAATGGAGAGAGAGAGAGAGAGAGAGAGAGAGAGAGAGAGAGATAATATTTTCTACAACTTAAAGCTAAGCTACTAGCAAAATTGTTGCAACTACAAAGCCAAAGAAAATATAACTACCATCACCACCAAGGAGAGAACTTATGACCACAATATTTCACTTGGTATTCTTTAAAAAAAAAAATTTGAAATTATGGATTATTTTTATTGAATGAGTTGCAATTTTGAATGATTAAGGATTTTTATCTTTTTGTTTTTTAATAGGTTTTTTGTTGAATAATTTGTTCACTTGTTGTTATTTGGTTTAGTCTTGTTTTTGTTTGGGTTATTTTTGTTGTTATATGGGCTAATTTTTAATGATGTTATTTTAAATTTTTTTTAAGGTGTTAAGGATTATGATTGGGCTAGGGGCCAAAATTATTTTTAGAGTAAATTGAAAGTTCACTTGGTGTGTAAAACACTAGTGAATGTTTAGACCCCAATTTCAAAATTATCAACACAAGCTTATACTCAAAAAATGTATGTGTGGAATGATAAGTACAAACTATATCTAAACAAACAAACTACTCTAAGCCATAATTTAATCACAACACAATAGTAATTAAATGCAAAATGTAAAGGATAGAGAGAAGCAAATGCAAGATAACACCGGCACGTGTTATTGAAGAGGAAACCAAAGAACTCGGCGAAAAACCTCTCTGCCGGCCTACAAGCGGTAAAATGATCCAGTAAAAAATCAATTGGGATACATAAATAGTAATAGACCTTCCAAGCCTAATCTACCCAATGCACCTAAGCCCTCCAAACTTCTTGCTCCAACAAGGTTAAGCCTAACCGTGTCTTTTCTAGCTTTCCGGATCCCGCAATAAGCCCATTGCATTAACCAAATGAATTGGTCCTCTCTGAACTGCTTCCCAAGCACCAAATAACCTTCTCACTGATATGAATATGGTGAGGTAAGGATTTAGCTAAATATCCTCTCAAGGGTATGTCAATAGAGAGGGTTAAAGTAGAGGAATTTGAGAATCAAAGGTATAAGATTGTGGATGAGTCAATCTTTCTCTAAGGTTTATCTCTCAAAATTCTGCCTAGAATCTCTCTACATTTCGTGGGTATAAGGGTATTTATAGTAGGGTATGAAAAGTGAAAGCTCAAATTTGTGCAAATACACAAGAGCTTGTTTAGACCCCCAATTGAAATTACGGCTCTGTTGCTTTTACTCTAACTTATCTAAGTGCAAAACAAGAGTAAATGAAGTGAAATAAACCAATAACTACTCTAGTGCATAAACATAAACAACAAACAATAAAAGTAAAGCACAAGAGTAAGGGAAGAGAGATGTAGCCACAAGATAACACCAAGACGTGTTATCGAAGAGGAAACTGAAGAACTCGACGAAAAACCTCTTCGCGACCCTCCAAGTCGAAATCGATCCACTAGAGAATAAAGTTGGAGTACATGAATAACAAAAGACCCTCCAATCCTACTCTACCTAATGTACTTGAGCCCTCCAAGCTCCTGTTATCAACGAACTTTTCGGAGTCGTGTCTTCTCTAGCTTTCCAAATCCCGCAATATGTCCGATTGTATCCACCAAGCCTCATCGGCTTCTTTTGGCAAGTCCTCACAGCTTCCTAAGCTCCAAAACACTCTCTACACTTTGAAAATGTGTAGGTTGTGTTTGGGTACAAATCTCCTCTCAAGGTATGGTAATGGGAGAGGGAAGGAGAAGAGGCTAGAATGATTTCTCACTAAGGATGAGTAGCTCTCTCTCTAAAAAGATGGGTGTGTGTGTTGTTGCAAACCTATCTAGGAATTTTCTATCTTAATAGCTTCTCATACTTTTGTGGATAATGAGGATATATATAGTATGGGTGAAGGGTAAGAAAGTCACACTTAAAAATCCTCCAAGAAGAGAGTTTCGCAGGTATCTTGCGGAAAGGTTTTACTCGCGAGACACGAGCAGAACTAACAGCTTGGCATGACTTTTCAGTTTCCAGCATGTGCTTCTCACGTGGCTCTTTCATAGGTAGGCTTCTCCCGAGACACTTGCGAAATCCACTTGTTCATCCAATACATGCTCGATTCTTCACCAACTTAATACTAAATCCAATACAATAAAATCCTACAAAATACAAGGAACAAAATCAAAGCAATTACAACATTTTTTGTCATAGAATAAAGCCAACATAAAACGTAGTTGTAAATCACAACTTTACAAGAAGGAATGTGAAAATTCATTTTTCTGCAAAACATGGGGCTTTGGCGAGTGACTTGTGACTGGGATGAGTTGCGAGTTCCAATCGCCAACCAACAAAATGGCTAGACTGTACTTTTTGTCCTGTAGTGATCTAGCTGTCATGACCCTTCAACTTCCTGCATGCTCCACACGTGTGACACTTCTGGCGAGTCACCACTCGCGAGAATGCTCTTGAATGCACACATTTGATCAAATCTTCATACTCTCTCACATACAACCCTTACATAATTCCCACCTAAATACAGGTTTCTAATTGCTGAATTACAAGCAAATTTGGCACGGAATAAAGCCAACACATGGTTGAATAAATTCAACCTTACATAAATAATTCTTATGGAAAAGCTATTATTATTGGGTAAAAAAGTTATGTCAGTATTGGGTCTAAATTAGAATCAGTAACATCTTAATACATAAGATTTATTGTGAAATTATTATAAAAATATTTTATATGCAGCATTACTCTTATTTTTATTGAACCCAATCTTTTTGTGATTCTCAAGTTAGGTTGTTCAACATTTTTATTAGGTAGTCACAATAAATTAGTATAATATATAATTTTTTTTTGCAAGTGTATATGTACATTATTTTTTTGCAAGTCAATGTGTTCCTGTGACCACCCTCGCTTACAAGCAAAGCGACCCTAAGCACTTCAGCTTATCTAAGTTCATATTTCTGTTCCTTAAAAATAAAGTTCATATTTTCACACGAGAAAAGCAAGGAATTGAATCTAGTGCAGCTTAAATTGATAAAAATGCTAGCTAGCTGTCATTTGTATGCTAGCTAGCTTAAATTGATCTCTGTCTTTATCCATCATATTATGCTAAGCAGCTAAGTTATATTAGTATATTAGAAAGTCCTTTGGCACTCAAACCAAAGGCCCAATAGAATATGTAAATCTATCCTTTAGAATTTATGTTGATTATCTTTGTTTAGGATGGAGATGTCCTCTCTTAAGATTTATCTTGTCATGTAATAAAATTATCATCTTAATCATTTGCTCTCAATTGAAATCTTTAGAAGCTCGATCCCCTTTCTAAAAGAGACTAGAGAAGCATTACAAGCACATTAAAAAAAAAGCTTTGATTTTTGGCTCGAAAACCAAACATTGTTGAAGACCTCTTCAAACCCTTTATTATAGGTAGTAGATTAAATGATTAATTGTTAGGATCTAACCTTGGCATAGCGCACCTTGATATCATATGAGATTCAATCAAAATGTGCGTGTCACGGAAAAATAACAGTCGAATTTTCGTAACTCTTGATTTTATGAGCAAAACTAAGCAAGTTCACACAAAAATAATTTTCACAATGCGAATTGGGTACACAACATTGGCAAACGTTGTTCTCCTCGAAACTTCTTTTAAGATAGATGCAGATGGGCAAGTAAGGGTTTCATCTAACATTAAGAGTGGACATAAGACTTAATTATTTATAGTGAACATGCACTCATCATGAATTAGACTTAAAAGCCTTACATTCTACCTCATTTAAACTAGGGCATAAGCCAATAAAAACAAATTGTACCAAAAACAAAATATGACCCCAACCTACTAATTTAGTCTTTTCTATAATAACGTTAGGTTTAAAATATCTACATTTGTGTTGGCAAACACATGAACAAAAACCTGTGCTATTATAGTCTTTAAAGTCTATAGGGTGTCAAGAAAGATGCTCAAGCTTCTGCTTTTTAGTGTGCAAGAACATGAATTTGATTCTTTTAAACTATTCAAGAATTTACAGTTTCTACCAATCAAATTAAACTAAGCTTGATTGATCAAACTGCAACTATGCAAAGTCAAATTTTCAAGCCCATCAGCTCACTATCTGTGGACTTGTTTTTTTGAGATCTAAAAAATCTTGTGCCTGTGGAGCTGCTATGTTCAGTCACATACTATCTGAACCTGTGGGGCTGAATTTGCTGCAAGCCAGTCATTAAAAGTGTTGGATCTAAATCTTCAAAGGGATATTGAAGTTGTGAATTGCAGGTTCACATTTCATCAGATTGCTATCAGAGACATCTATGCATCTTAGTGTTAGAGCAAGTGAAGATTTGAGCAAAAAGAAGAGCAGTGACTTGAAGTTGAAATTAGAAGAAGAAGAGGTTTCAAAGTAATGGCTAGTTCAGCTCAACGGTATCTTGAGGCTAAGATCAAAACGGTGTCGTGTGGTTTAAGTGAGAAAGAGTTTTATGTGTGTTATAAGAAACGGTGACGTTTCCATATTAGTGGAACGATGCTGTTTTGATCTTCTTCCTCATTTCAGGGTTTCAAGACTTCCTCTATTCTTCTTTAGTGCTCTAGGTTGAGTTAATTACAGAGATTGACACAGAGCCTCGATGGCAACTGTCCTCCCTTGAAATTTGGAAGTTGTTATAGGGTTGTTATGATTCAGTTATGATAGAATCTCTTAGAAGGTTCTTGATTGTATCTATTTTGTGTACTATAAATAGAGGTCAGTGTAATGTATTTTCTTTGAGCTTGTACAAAATACTTTTTATCATTCAATAGAAATCTCTCTCTGTTTTTCTTCTTTCTTCACCTTTCTGTTATAGCCTGTGCCATTGTTGTCCTTTGCAAGCTCTAAAGCTCACACTTAGAACTCAATTTGGTAACTATAGTTAAGTTTATGAAGAATATGGTTATTCAATTTGTAAATTTCTATTTGATGGTGGATTTGTTCATGTCGAGATTGATAATAAGGTCAAGTCCCCCCAAATTTTTCCTGTAGAACTAATTTGTTTCACTAGTTTCCTAGATCATCATATTGTATGTTCAGATATTCTTTGCTTTTCCGTACTTGCATAAACAAAATGTGGCACTTTGGAAGTTATATTTTGCTACATTTTATTTAAGCTCTTTAGTTTTTAGAACGAAATATATAAATATAAAGAACAAAAATACAAAAAGTATTTAGCATATCACGAGGTGCATTACATAACTTCACCTGAGTAAAAACTAATCCATAATTTATAAAATACCAAAATTGTTTGACTTTTGTTTGGACCTCATAATATTATACCACAAAAAATTTTTAGATGTTATAATTTTATACTTTAATATTTTAATATATATTTTTGAATTGAGTTAATCAACCAACTTAATTTAGAATGTTAATTTATTAAAATAATTGGAGAGATGCAAATCAACAGGAGATTAAAAGCAAGCTTTAATTGTAATGCCACACAAAGTCAATTCCATCTTTGTTCTTTACCATCGATTAGGTTATAACCTATGTTTAGGCTCGCAAATATTTGATAGTAGTGATAATAAGCTGGTCTTACCTAAGTGAGTGAGGCAATCAACTCGTTTTTTATGTTGAAGTAAGGGTCATTTTTTTATTTATTGACATATCTGAGATCGAAACACACTTTATAAGTCTTAGCTTGTAGTGTGTTCATGAAGTACAACAAGTGGTATTAATGAAGATTCAAGATTGCTCAAAAACTACTTAAGAAAAGCTTAGTCTACAAGTCTCAATACTTGGAGACCTATTGAGAATAAATGAATCTCAATACCTTGTTCGGCACCTCTTGACCTATCGAGTTTTGAGAAAACTGAACATTAATTTTTTTTTTTTGGCCCATGATGACTTGGCATTCAAAGAATTTGTGCACTAGGGTTATAGAGCATATAAAAGACATATTTTAAAGTCGTCATCACATACACATAGAGACACATGCATAACAGGGAGTTGCTGCAACACTTATTCGCCTAGAGTTTGGTGCCAAACTACTATTGGTTCATCTAAGCATGGATTGAAGAACTCTATAAAGCTACAACAATAAAGAAAAAGGTTATTGTGGAGTTAGTCACGGATATGAGATTCACACAAATGAGAAGTCTTCTAGAAGAATTAGTCCAATTAGAGATTAGAACTGAGCTACTGTAGGTAAGTACTTTGGGATAAGTTAAGATTCCTTATACTTGTGCTCTATTATTATTAGTAGATTTTTTGAGGGTGATGACCTAAAATTCAACTAGTGGGGTTTTGCCTACGAGGATTTTCCCTATCATGATCACATTGCTATGTCAAACTTATTTTTCATTGCACTTAATTTACTTTAGTGATTTGATTGTGTGTGCCTTAATTTGATTTGCATGTAATTTGAACTAATTAATCTACTTGACTAATTAGTTAATTTAACTAGTGTCAATCTATAATCCAACAGTTGAGTATTATGAATGATTTACTTGACGACAAAATTTAAGAACTTACAAGAACACTACATACAAAATTAAAAAATGAGAAACTAATAACGAAAGTACACAATGAGAAAAATGTTCGAGTGTCTTAATAAACACGGAGTCTCCTAACTTGTTCGATTACAGTTGACTCACTTTCACTTTGCCTTCTCGAAGTTCATCTTTTCACGCGAGGAAGGCGAAGAATTGACTCTAATTGAGGCTTTAAGTTGAATAAAATAAGATCACGTCAGCTGTCCACTATGGTCTGTCCATAACGAAATCATAAAACTCAATTTGATGTTTAATATGGCTCACCACTTTCTTCATCCATCATATATAATGCTCATCTCTACATCATATTTGTAAAATAAAATATTTTTGGCATTAAAACGAAGAAGCCCTATAAACAAAATTGTTAGGTTCTAAGTACTTAGGAACTAATGTATTAGAACTCTAATTTGTATTGTTGGCGAACCATGATCAAAATAGGTTTTTAGTCTTGTTTAGACTTGCTCAAAGTATATGCGTTTTATGTAAAGTTTGAATCGAGTTGCTGCAGAAATTATAGTGTGATTCTGCCTAGCTCGATTGATCGAGAATTAGACTCAACTAATCGAAACTCAGGCAGAACTTTTTTTGCAAAATTTTCCAACTCAGCCCTAAGTCCATATGACGTGTAGGGTTTTATGTTTTGCCCTAAATATAAAAAGGAAAACCCTATCCACGTTTTAAAGAGTTCCTTTTACTGTGTGTGTGAATCTTTTGTAAGATCTAAAAGTTTTTGCCTTCACACATACTTAGGATTATCAAGAAGGAGAATTTGATTCAAGAACTTGATGATCATTTAGTTGCTGCAATAAAGAGCTTAAAGATACGCAAGAGAGAATGCTTGAACTTGCTGGGAATTCAAGAAAGAAGTAATTCGTGGACTCGGAGTTATCATGTGGTCGTGGTAGTAAGTATCCTACTCGAGGTAGCAATAGGATGTTGTGGTCTAAGTCGCTATTGTGTAAACTTTAATTCTTTCATAGTGGAATCAGTTTTATCTTGAGGATCGCTAGGTTAAATCCTCCCTAGATTTTTACTAGTCTGGTTTCCTGGGTTATCATATTGTTGTGTTCTTTATTTTCTGCACTTTACAATAATATGATGTGTTTGTGTTAACCTAGATCTGAAATTGGACTAAGTAATCAACTTGGCTAATTAACTAGGTTAATTTGTTGTGTCTGCTGGGGTCTAAAAACGTCCAATAGTTATCAGTGAAACAAACCACGTCGATCTATTGTCTAAAGTCTAAACTAAAACATTGAAATTGTCACGACAACGGTGTTTTTACAAATAAAAGGAGAAGGGTTGAAATACAGATTCAAATCATGAAGAATATATATGAATCATTAAATATGTGTACGATTTTAATTTCATCCCTTGATTATTACTTATTAGTTGAATCAATTTGTTCAAAATTTTAAAATGCTTCAATAAGCAACTGTTAGTGAGATTGGTTTTTTTCTTTTTTTATATACATATCTGTATTATAATTATAATATTGATATGACACGTTGTCACATAGTAATAGTAGTCTTAGAGCACTTGCAGCATTGGTGCTAAAAAGCTATTTTTAACACCACTAAAAAGCTATTTAGAGCTGCAACAGTGGAGTTATAGCCAAAATATTTGGCTTCTTAGCTACAGTGCACAACTAAAGATAGCTATGCACTGTAGCTCAAAGGTAAAAAAAAAATATATATTATTTTATTTTGTGTTCACACTGTTGGTTTGAATAATTGTGGTTTTTTTTTTTTTTTTTTGGTAGTGGAATGTATTATTTTATTATGATGTTTATATTATTTTATTGTATTGAAAGCTAAAATAGATTCACTGCTGTAGCATGTGAGTAGGTAAAATAGATAAAGTAACTTTTTGTAGTGCCAAATAGCTAAAAATATAGCTTCACTGCTGTGGATGCTCTAAATAAAAGTAAAAATATGTGAGGACACATAGCCTGCTTTGTGGGACATTAGTATTTTATATTTACATGTATTTAATAAATATTAAATTTATATGTCTCCATATATACTTATTTTGTGAGACTAACATGTGACCAGCATAACAAATTAACTAGGTAAAGATTTGTGTATAGAAAAATCTATTATTCAACAATTTTTAGTGATATAGATGTTAATAACGCAAGTAAAAGTAAAACTTTAGTATCTTTTGATACTTCAAACAAGAAGTTAAAATGTCACACATAACATATTAGGAGCCATATTCATAATTTTACCAAAAGGAAAAGATTACCATTGTTTGGAATTGAAAGGCTATGAATAAAGATTGGGATGATCCTGTTTATTGCAAACTTGCAATCCCTTAGATGAAGGGTTTATTTTTTTCATTCTGAAAAAGAATTTAAAGATGACTTTTGTGCTTGCATTTGTCAAAAGCAAAATGAGTTACCGTATGAGTATGAAACCATAATTGCGTGACAGAAGCCCTCTAGCAAAAAGAATCAATATTTATTTGGGCAAATTTTGTTCTTCGTTGACACCAATCTTGGTGATCATTTGTCTTTGTAAGACCGTAATTCTCGTGTCAACAATATTGTCTGTTTTGAGGTCTATACCTCTCATAGCTTTGTTTTTTCCAGACACAAAGTAAAGGAAAATATGATGTTAATATATACATTGGATACTCAACTTACATATAAGGCCTTCTCCTTTAACTAATCCAGATGATGTGAGGTTCTATGGATAAGAGGGCCTCCTTTTGGGTCACTACAATCCACTCTCTTATAGGCACATACACCTTCGCATATGGGACCCACACTGTCCAGTTAGGTCAAAGCTCTAATATCATAATGTAACGCTTTAAACAATATTGTCTACTTTGGAGCTTAGACCCATCATGACTTTGTTTCTCCCAAGTACAATGTAAAGGAAAACACATTGTTAACATTTTGGATCTTCAATGCTCGTATAAGGCATTCTAGCTGGCTTGCCAAGAGTCCCACGTTGCAATAAAAGGTCCTAGATGTTGGGTTCATAAGGAGGGATGATGCAGGGAAAGTGATGGATTGTTATATAATTTAAAATTAGATAAAAAGTGAGTTGTTTAAAACATATTGATAGATGGTTAGACATCTTTGCAAAGAACAAAAGGTTCTCAAATAAAAGCTAACAATGCAAATTGAGGACTAGGGTAGCTACTGAATCACATATATCAAGAGATGTCACTCTTCATTGCAACACCATGTCTTTGTATTTGGGAGAAACAAAGTCAGAACATGTATTTTGTATTTGGGAGAAACAAAGTCATGACTCATGATAGGTATGAGCTGTCATGATAAGTATGAGTTCCAAAGCAAATAATATTGTTGACACGAGGATTCTTTGTATTTGGGAGAAACAAAGTCATAACGTGTATGAACTCCAAAGCGAATGATATTGTTGACCTGAGGATTGCGGTGTCAGAGTCTTAAAATTGATTACTACCAAGGAATATAAGGTTAGACTTAATGATCTTGTTCGACTTCATGGTAAGAACTAAGAAATAACCTGAAAATTTTAATATAGGATTGGTAGACTAAACAACCATACTTTAATATTGTTTAAAAAAAATAATCATATGTTAATAGTTGCGCTAGTCTTATTCATCATTTAAATATAAGAACACTTGGAATAAACCTCTCACTTTTCTTTTACCAAACCTCTCACTTCTCCTTTTGCTCTTTAACCATTCAATTTTAAAATCATAAATTTCATATCATAATGAGTGGCTTGTCAGTAGTCACTTCTTTTTTTATTTTTATATTTAGTTTTTTATTTTATTTTATCATTCTTTATATTTAGTGTGGGACAATGTAATGAACTATAATTTATAAATAATACAGCCTCTTTTCTTACATATATATATATAAAGCAAAAAAAAAGTTCTTTAAAGAAATGAGGTCCATGCTTTTTTATCTTAAAATGGTTGTGTGAGAAAGAGGATTGTCGATCGGCATAATTTTTTGTTTTTGTTTTTATTTTTTATTTTACTTCCTCTTCTCTTTTTCTTGAAAGGCCTATTAGGTTTAGGGATATGTTTTTTTCGACATCCTTTACCTAATGGGCCTCTAATGAAAAAAAAAAAAAAAAAAAAAAACTCTAACATCGGACAAACCTTTAACCCAACAAATCACAACGCATAATGTATCTTATATGGAATAATTTTTTGCCCTTTGAGTCTATCAGTCTCAATTGATCTTATAAATGTTCTGTTTGTTTTGGCAATAATATTATTTTTCAAAAAGTATTTTCTTATATGGAATAATATTATTTTTCAAAAAGTATTTTCTATAAAACTATCTCATTTTTCTATATTTAGTAGAAACCTTAAATGATTTGAAAAAAGTTACTCAACTTTCCTTATTTAGCTTGCTATGAAACAAAGTTGTTTTCCATAAATTAATCCATATTTTTTCTGTTGATCAAATATAGTTTTCCTTTGACATATTTTTTTGATACTACCAAACTCTAGAAAACGTGAAAACTATTTTTGCACAAGGTTTTCAGCGAAACAAACAGCGCGTAAAAAGACAAATACCATAAATTAATTTCTCAAATGAACTATGGATAATAAATAAACTTTAAAAAAAAAAAAAAAAAGAATCAATATTCTTCAAATTCTTTTTTTTTTTTTTTAATTTTTAATTGAACATTATCCAAACTCTTAAGGGTCAATATTTCAAAAGAACGAAAACTCCCTTTGGCATCAACATACTTTATTCCTTTTGCTTAAAGTGAACTAAAATATACTCTACTTAAAAAAGTGAAGTTTTAAAGTTATAAAAAAAAAAAAAAAAACAAAAAAAAAAAAAAAATAAACTAAAAGGTAAATGGAAAACTGGAAATATACACTAATTGAGTGACTATTTGAATTTGGTGTGTAACAATGAGTAGGAGTGGCGGTGAGGATCCAAGAAATTAATCCGACTCCATTAAGAAATAGAAATACTCGTTTGGAAAAATTGTAAATAATCCAAATCCGTTAAGTAATGCAAAATTTCTTGAAAGCAGGTTGTTTTATACTGTTATAGTCAAATTTTCATTTACCTTGGAGAGGATTCAATGTCTTATGGTAGAGTCAGGTAGACCAAGCATATAGATGGAAACTTGAAGATATGCTTAGCTACGCTCCCGTTTGTTTGTTTTTCAGTAAAATATTTTCAAATATAAATTTTTTTTTTGTAAAAAGTTTTACATATGAAACACTTTTAGTAAAATATTTTTGAGAGTTTAATGTGACATATAAAATATTTCAAACATAAACCAAAAAAACCGGTAGCTCAGCCATTGTAGCTATTGGTGCTGAAGGCTCCAGTAATCGAACTGACGACTCCAATGATTAGATTGAAACGTTTGGCTTATAACTGCTGCCTGGCCAACTGAACCACTAACCTAGCTACTAGATGGGGAGGAGAGCCGCAATGTTTTTTATTTTTGGTAAAAAAATTTGCCAATTTTTTAAAGGTAAAATTTTTTACAACATATTACAAAGGATTTTATGGTCAACAAAAAACTTTTTCACATTTGACCAAATTTTAGACTAAAACAAATACGGTAAAATGCTATAAATTTTTTTTTTTTAAATCCATAAAACATTTTACAATGAAACAAATGAAGCGGATATAGTTCAATAATTTGATGGAATCAGTCTCCAAGTGAGAGATTGATGGGATGTATGTGAAGATTGATATAATATGTTATGTTAAGTGTTTATGGGTAGGTAGAGCCTTAAGGGGAACAGAGTTCTTTGTGAATGAAAGCCTTAAAGCCATAGATCAAATAAAATTGGTGTATGTACCATTATTGATGGTATTTTAGATATTTGAGTAATGTATTACATATATTATGAGAGAGAGAGAGAGAGAGTAAAATTGTCACACAAATCTTCACATCAGCTTGAACAATGTCTAATTAAACTGATTGCATTAAGATTCACAATTTAGTTTCAATATGAATTTCTATTTCACAATTTCAATGGAAGTTGGAAATTTGGCAATCCAAGCTTACCAAATTGAAGTTTGTTAGGGGCCATTTCAAGCGACTATAAAAACATGATAATTTGATTATATTTTAATCAATATCAAATTATAATTAAGTTTTATGATACTTGTGCTTAAAAATGCCCAAGTGTTGGGCACTTTTTTTTTCTATGGTTTTTGCGATATCAATCATTCTAAAGACAATTCAATTAACTTCGAATTGAGCTCGAATTTATCCCAATCAAACAATCAAAAGAAATTGTCAAATTGTGGTCAAACTTGAGTTGACCATGGTCAACCTTGGAAAAGTGTTTGGAAATGTGATTTTTGATGTAAAATTATGAAATTTGGTGGTTTGATAATTTTTTGGATTTGTTTGACCGTCGGACAACTTGGTCAAATTTTGTTCAATCAATGGAATTTTGGTTATTTTGACTCTTGACTAAGAAAAATGGCTAATTTGACATCTGATTGGGATAAATTAATAATATTGACATTCCATTAATCCTATGGTTAAAATTGTTTTTTTTTTTTTTTTTTTTTTTTTTGGAAAATTTGAACTTTAATTGATAATTTTACATGAAAAATGAGCTTGGGCATGGGGCTTGGCTTGGACCGGGTCTCAAGCTCGGGCTCGCTTCAACAACAGAGCTTTGTTCTATAGCAGAGGTGTTCTCTTCGACTTGATGAGGTGACGCTAGCAAGCGAATAGCAACGAAGCTACAATGTTCTTCTTGGTTGAGATGGTTCTTATGTGGCTAAGCTATTAAAAGAAATAGTGTATAACCCGCGCATATGCGCAATACAATTAAACAAAATTACAATTACAAACATATATGAATTTAAATTATACTCTCTCTCTCTCTCTCTCTCTCTCTCTCTCTCTTTTATTTTTTTATTTTAATTTCTTTTAGATATACATATGAGTTTACTCTTTCCTTTTTTGTTTATTGAGTTTTTGATAATTTATTTATATTAGACCATTCGTCTTTTGCACTTCATTAACTCACCTAGAACAAAAATTAAAAAACTTAAATAGAACATGTGGCGCAAATTATATATATATATATATATATATATATATATATAAGGCATGAGTTCACAACACAATTTTGACATAAACTAACGAAAAGATTTAATTGAATAAAGTTAAACTTAAAGAATTAAATTTAATAAAAGTTAAATTAGAATACTGAATTAAATTTTAGACAAATATAAATTTGTTATTTAACCAAATATACTTGTTTCTCCAAAAAAAAAAAAAAAAAAAAAAAAAACCCAAATATACTTGCAAATTACAGGCCCATTAATTTAAACGTTATTCCCACCATTTATATAGAATGTAGTAAGCCATGAAATGTTGAGTTGTATTACTGTATAAAATTTTTTAAAATTTTGGTTAGTGAAAATCCATTAGTTTGATTTAAAAAAAAAAAAAAAAAGTAAAATAAAATAAAATTTTTATTTATTTTTATACTCTTCATTTACTCCTTCCCACTCCTTCTAGCGTCACTCCAAGCTCCAACACAGCTTTATTTTTTCAGTTTTCACAATTTTATTTTGAAAAAAATACAAAAAAAAAAAAAAAAAGAAAAGAAAAGAAAAGAAAAAGCACACACCTTCTAAATTTGACCAAAGTTCATTTAAAGTTTTTAATTTTACTTTTGTTCAATTGAGTCTTCTAAGTTTTAAAATTATTTAATCAAAGCCTTTGGTTAGCCTAATATAAACACACCCATAATGGCGCCTTTTTTTTTTTTTTTTGGTAATTATCACCGCTCAAAATACAATGAAGAATGTTGACATTTGGGTTTTCCACTATTTCTTTATAGGACGGTAAAACAGGTATACGCTACTCACATTGCCTTATTCTAAAAATTGAAACGTAGTTGACCTAATTCTCCAACACAATATCATTCTTGCACATAATTTTTATTAATTTTTATAGTATCATATAATTTTTCAAATTTTAATTAGGTTTAGTGTCCTATTATGGTAGGGTGTTAATTAGAATACGTTTTAGAATACGTTTCAAAAGTTCGTTTTTCGTCCCTAAACTTTTGTAAACGTATTGATTTTCGTCTCTCCCACACCAGCACTCATCAAGCCATGGAGAGACGAAAATCAATACATTTGGAAAAGTTTAGGGACGAAAAACGAACTTTTGAAAGTTTAGGGACGAAAAACGAACTTTTGTGATAGTTTAGGGACGAAAATGATATTTTACCCTATTTTTTTTGTCCTTCAAGTTTTATAAAAAAAAAAAAATTATAGATTCTTTAAGTTGGCCTCCAATCCTTTACAAAAATGAAGTTAAGTATTTAATTTAATAAAATTTTAAATTTTGTTTCTCTATTAATTTTCTGGTGCATTCCAATAACTTTCTTTGTGGATTTACAAAACCTTTGTAGATTACAGGATATTTGTTTTTGAATCAAATACGACGATTTGGTTCTTGTGACTTTCCACTTGCATCAGCTAGTCATTTGTTGTTATTCCCTTAATTGCCCATTAAAACCAAAAAAAAAAAAAACAAAAGCAATCCTGTGCAGTCCCCCACCCCACCCCAATAACAAGTTGAGGTAATATTGTTCCTGTCTAATTTTTGGAAAAGAGTTATTTTGGATATATTTTTTGAAAAAATAATATTATAAATTAATTTTTAAAAACAACATAAACAAAATTAGTCTAATCCAAACCATAACATGGAAAACAATTGCAACAAAAAATGGTAAAGAAATAAGCAATATATAATGATTAATTAACGTTTGATAAGTGAAAGTTCAAATAGTGTATAAAATACCAATAAACATTTAAACCCCCAACTACAAAAATTACCAACACAAGCTTATAATCAAACAGTATATGTGTGGAATATGAAATATAAGCTATATCCAAATTGATAACATACTTTAAACCATAATTAATTACAAACACAGCAGCAATTAAAAGGTAAAGATAAATGAAAGAGAGATGCAAACACAAAGATAACATGGAAATGTGTTATCGAAGAGGAAACCAAAGTACTTGGCGAAAAATCTCTCTGCCGCCCTCCAAGCGGTCAATAATATACTAGAGAATGAAGTTGGGATACATGAATAGTAGAAGACCCTCTAAGCCTAATCTACCCAGTGCACCTAAACCCTCCAAGCTTCTTGCTCCAACAAGGTTACGTTGAACCTTGTCTTCTCTAGCTTACCGGATCCCGCAATAAGCCCATTGTATTAACCAAATGAATTGGTCCTCTCTGAACTGCTTTCCAAGCACCAAAACACCTCTTCACTGATATGAGTATGGTGAGATAAGGATTTGGCAAAATGTACCTCTCAAGGATATGTCAATGGAGAGGGTGAGAGTAGAGGAATTTGGAGAATCAAATGATAAAGATTGTGGATGAGTCAATTTTGTTTTTCTCTAAGGTTTTTCTTTCAAAATTCTCTCTAAAACCTCTCTACATTTCGTGGATATAAGGATATTTATAGTAGTGTGTACAAGGAATGCGAAAATTTAGTTTTCATCAAACAGGGCATTCTAGCAACTGGAACGAGTCGAGAGCTAACTACCTGGCCAAATTGGAAGTTTTGTCTTGTAATGCTTTAGTTGTAGTGACCCTTCAGCTCCCCTACATGCTTCACACATGTGCCATTTTGGCAACTTGCTAGTTATGAGATCCAGTCGTGAGACGCCTTTGAATTGCACACATCTTGAGTTTTCTTCACACTCTTTCACACACTACCCTTACATAAATCTCACCTAAATACAACGTATCTAATTGCTAAATTACAAGCAAATTTGGCACGGAATAAAACCAACACATGATTGAATAAATTCAACCTTACAATTAGAATATATATATATATATATATATGATGTCAATTTTAATATTATTATCATAATTTGACATGACATAATATCCTATTGGTGCCCTGTAGAATATCCTGCAGTAATTTGGGATATTGTTTGTTTATTGTTTCAAAATGAAATAACTAATATGGTCATTAATTAGTGTCAGTGTGTACGCGGCTACTATACGCTCGCGTTTATTCAACTTCAAAGACGCCATCTTCTCCAAAAAAATATAAAAATTAGAGATACCAAAATCAACTTGATTAACTGTGCCGTTTTAGCAAGTATACTACGTAAGTATGTAAGGAATTGAATAATGCGTCAAAGAGATCGAATTTTCCAAAAGAAATGTTAAAAAACAAAAGGAAGAGACAAGATGATATCTATGAATAAGAAAATTGCACATTTCTTGCGTAGTTGAAACTTGAAAGGTGAAGATACAAGATTTAGTTCTAATCAGTTACATGGAAAATGAAATTGACAATCCTCTACACAATGCAATAATATATGAGCCACCTTTATGGCTATGCATTATGCAAAGAAAGTTAACAGGGGAGAAAATATAAACCTGAACCTATGTCGGACAAAATTGGGAAATGCCCTGTTTGGGCAAAAATAGCAGCTTTATGCCCCATTTCCCAAACTAATTAAGAAAATGCCCCTGTTTTGTACTGTTTGCACTCTGCAGCTCTGCTCCACAGTTGCGTCCGGACTCAAGTAAAATTTGTATCACCTCAGGTAAAAAACTCACACCATAATTTTGTCGCAATGGTATTTTTATTTGATATTGTAATGAATTTTTATTTTTTTGGTTGAATGAGTACATTTGATACAAATTTTTTTGGTTGAATTTTTAATTTTATGGCAATGGTATTTTTTTGGTTGAATAAGTACATTGGTGTGATTTTGGTTGTTTGTTGTAGTAAATGTTGGTCACAAGAAATTGTATTTTTTTGGTTGAATAAGTACATTGGTGTGATTTTGGTTGTTTGTTTTAGTAAATGTTGGTCAAAAGAGATTGAAATCTTGACTATAGCAACATTTTATATTGCACATAATCATTATTTACCAAAAGTTGATGCACACTGTTAACTTGATCATTTGCTGTTATTGTATTCAGCGTCAATGTCTGGTTCTGGCAACCCAGAACTCTATAGGCCTCACGATGTGTTCACTGCTATGGGTCGTTGCTGGGTATTGGAAGATGAGTTCAGCTATCCAATCAATCCAAATCTGCGAAATAGTGCTTACGTTCACAATACCATGAGACAGGAGTGGGCTTGGTTATTTCGTGAACAGCAAATGTTTTATGATGAGTTGGTTGGTTTTAAGTTGCCAGTGCCTCGGCGACTTGCATCGCAAATGCCCAGAGACACGATCGACGAACTTCGTAAAGCATTGGACCACATAAGAGAAGAAAATAATCGAATGAAAATACGTCTTAATCGATATCGTACCCAAGTTGAGATTCGAGAGTCAATAGAGGGAGAATGGTACGAGCACGCACGATTCATGCAATCACTTCTTGGTGATCCCATTTATCAGTCAGATGTGGAGATGTCAGATGAAGAGTAATTGTGTCGTGGTGTAATTAGACTTTGTTGGAGAACTATTTTGGTTTTGGTTAACTATGTTTTAAATGTATGTGTGTCATTGTTGTTGAATTTGTACTATGTAAACCTTATTATTGATTTGTGAGGAGCATGCACGTTATTCGTAATTTAGATTATTCTCACATAACGCATAGAAGTTAAATATTCTCACACATGATGTTTTTCAATAAGCACCTACAACATAACACAGCAAACTTAAAATAACTTACACAATGTCACCAATATGCATGCATTGCATATTGAACACTAACACTACTAATATTATTAACTTAACCCTAGACACAACACATATACCACATAGGCATTCACTCTGACAGGTAGTCCTCGTAGTTGAGGACATTGTTACGTTCCGCCGGAGTGAGTTGCCTATTCGTTGCATCAGCCAGCTCTTCTGCCAGTTGTAGCATGTGATACCTGGACCTACGAAGTATCATCAGATTGTTCTCTTTTTTTATTTTTGTCACCGCACGCTCATATTGGTGCATGTTTCTCCGTGGCAGTGTGAGCGAGGTACGGTTGACAAGAGGTGCTCCGAGTCACTCGAGATCATCGTGTAGAGCGTTGGACTCGTTCACGCGAAAGTCCCATTCCCGGCGCAGTCCGGCATAGTATTCCGTCTCGTTGGAATCTCTCTCCCTCCTATAGTTATCTGGAAAACGAGGTAGCATCCAATTGCGCATTGACATTGGAAAATGTGACTTCTGATCGGTATGTGTATATGTTTTGCAAGGGGTAGATGTAAATGGGACTTTGGTATGTGTAGATGTTTTGCATGGGTAGATGTAAATGGGACTTTATATAGGAGTTTTGCAAGGACAAGTATTCACGTGGATGTGACTGTATGTAAGGGTAAGTATTCACGTGAATAAATATGATATGACTCGACTTGGCTATACAGTGGCACCTGTTGATATAGCTATAGCTTGTGCTACAACAGTGAGTTTGGTGATGTGTACTGCAAAGGAGGTTGTGTATTTATTCACGTGAAGACTATTCAGCATTCCTATGCTTCATCTGACATGACTTGACGAGACAGTGCTGAGTTGTGTTAAATGTATCATAACCTTTTCAGGGATGCTCTGCATCCTTGAAAGCGGTGCATTGCAAAAGGATACAAATCTGTGTATTGACGTGCGTGTAGGTGATATGACTATACAAGGTTCAACAGTGTGAACCTGTTGCGTAGCACACATAGAACTATGAACATTAGTGTAGCAATGGTGGACAGCTCACTCCCAAAATTGATGCATAAACTTTTCAGGGATGCTATGTGTATTCACGTGAGTGTGGATGGGTACTTGTGGTTAAGGTTCAACAGTGCTGAGCTATCCTATGCAACACTTAATGATCCCTATGGTGGTATTTGGCAAGTGGGATTGAAGAAAGCTGATAACAACATTTGGTCTAGAAACTTGGTTGGCAGGATTTCGTTGAATATCATTGTATCTATTATGGTTAAGCTTTCATGTTCTTATATTTGATAAGACTGCCACTGGGATTCAATATCCACCCATCAAGAACTGTAAATTGAAAGATCATCAGGTAGACAGAATAGACTTAGATGAAGATGATACAAACATATCTCCCTCAGATGATTTGCCCAAAAAACATGAAGTCAGAGAAAATGGTTGTTATGAAAATATTTTCTAGCATGTCCAGAGGAAGAGAGCAATCCAAGCAGCTGAAAAGTTCAAGCCTAAAAATCCTTCTTTCATGGGTATCTCGTGGCCGCATAATATGGTCGTGAGCCTTTATACATAATGTGATTATGATATTTTCTTAAATATGGCTTTGAAACATATATGCTTTAATGCCTAGTTATTTCTCCTTCTTGTGTAGTATGTACCTGCTGAATTTTTTACCAAGTATATTATTGGGAAGCAAATTGTCACACTTCAATGTCTTGTGCTATTACCCCCCATCAAAACTTATTCAGCAACGAGATTCGGGAAGGGATGGGGTGCATTTTCGAAAGACAATAATTTAGAACAAGGAGATGTTTGTGTCTTCGAGGTGATTGAGAGGAAGCCTATTGTGCTTAGTGTCTTAATATTGTATTCCTGGTTGACCATCAGAGTTCGTACTAGGATAACCTGTTTAAATTTTAAACTAGTGATGTTTATGCTTATATTGGTATGTCTTGTTGAAGACTATTCAGCATTCCTATGCTTCATCTGACATGACTTGACTAAACAGTGCCGACTTGTGTTAAATGTATCATAAACTTTTCAGGGATGCTCTGCATCCTTAAAAACGGTGCATTGCAAATGGATGCATATCTGTGTATTGACATGCGTGTAGGTGATATGACTGGATAGGGTTTAACAGTGCGAAGCTATTGAGCAGCACATGCAGCACTGCGAACATCAGTGTAACAATGGTGGACAGCTCACCCCCAAAATTATAATGAACCAATTTAGGGATGCTCTGCCTCCTCGAAAATCGTGCATTGCAAAGGGTTGCACATCTGTGTATTCACGTGAGTGGGGATGGGTACTTGTGGTCAAAGTTCAACAGTACCGAGTTGTTGAGCATGACATGTAGAATTGCAAACATCAATGTAGCAATGATGGATAGCTCACCCCTAAAATTTTGCCTACACTTTTGAGGGATCCCTTGCATCATTGAAAACAGTGCATTGCAAAACATTGCATATCTGTGTTTTCACGTGAGCATGGATGATATGACTTAACGGGGTTCAACAATGACGAGCTGTTGAGCAGCACATGCAGAACTGCGAACATGACTTGGCTGAACAGTGCCAAGCTATGTTAGCCTTCTCCAACCTCACTTGCCAAATGCTACTATTACGAGTAGTGAGTGTAGCAACACTGGAGAGTTTTATCTCCATATTCCCTTACAAACTTTTCAGCAAGTCTTTGTGAGTACAAGATGTAGTTACATTTTCTCAACATCAATGTAAAATTACATGAGTGCAACTATGCTTCCAAGGTTTACATCAATGACTTTTGATCATCACAATTGCAACATTAGGGAGCTTTGGAGCAATGCTACAACAAACCAATAACTTGAATGAAACATTTTAGAGGCTGAGCAGGCTTTTGGGCATTTGGCCTATTCCTAAGTAAGCCAAATATCATCGTAATGATGACCTTCTGTTAGCCATATGGATTTTTAGTGAGTGAGTGGTTAGTTTCATTTGGATGAGTCTGTATGTAATGTATTTATATAAAGTAGTACACTAGCAGAAATAAGATACATGGATACGTGTATATGATACAGCGACTTAATCAACTCATATAAATGAATTATTCGTATTATTGAATCATATGTGTGGTTGGTCTGTGTGGTTTGGATGAGTCTGTATGTATTGAATATATTAAATTTTCCTACAAGCAATGTGCAATAAATCTAATTTGGGTGATGAGTGTTATGTGTGTAACATTTCAAGTTACACAGACAGAACATTGGAAACATGAACATATCTAACTGGAGGCATTTAATTTCCTAAGGTTTTTCGTACATTAGAAAGCAGAGGACATTGTCCAACCAAAGCACAAGAATCATATGCAGCAACAAAGAACAGCAGGGAAAATAAGAGAACAATTATCTGTAGAGTTGCAAAAGTTGAACGTACATAATCATCATTTGTCAAACATTAACAACAACATTTTGTATTGCACAAAATGTGTAGATATTAACAACAACGTCTAATGTTCGTAGGTAGAAATTTTTGGAAATCATCATTGCTTGAATCTGAGAAGTCTGAAATATCTCTTTCATCATCTAACGCAGTAATTTCATTAATAGACTTAATGGCTCGCTCTTGTGCCTTCCCCTTTAGATGCTTCCTAGCTTTTTGGATTGCATGAAAACGGTCTAGTCGCCTTTGCATTTGATTGTTCTCTTGTTCAAGACGAGCAAGTATGTTGGCAGGTTCATCTCTAGGTAACTCGACTGAGCGTGCTTTAGGAACTCATATCCCGTGCCATCGACAATACACCTCTAACTCACACCTCTTCTCGTGTAGGGTTAACCATGGTGGTTCTGCTACGGTGAACTCTATTGCGGTGGTATCTGTACTTAGTTTTGTAGGTTTGCCGACCATGATGTGCCCGACGCTTCCAAGACTCTCATACGTGTATATTGGCATATTAACGAAATCTCTCTTCTTTCCAAACCATTTCCCTCCATAGTGGTCTGTGTATATCTGTAGTTGTTGATCTGTTGGAACTTGTGATGATTCATTTGTTGAAGTAGATCGAAACTTGTTTCGCATTGAACGATTTGATGTTAAGGCGTTGCGACTCATAGCTTAATCAATGTACGAAGTTAGCGGGGTAGAAAGATCATTATTGTGTTGCATTTATAATGTAATTTCATGGTCCAAGCATTACAATTTCAGTTATTAGGGCTTGTCATGTCAATACAGGCTCGAAAAACATTATATCAACAGGATTTTAAAGGTTTCCAATGTCACATCAAACATGGGAAATAGTTGCAACATTAGATGTAAATGGGACATCTGTGCATTCAATTCCACAATTGTGTATCCACGTGAGTGTGGGTGTGAAACAGTGCTGAGCTATTAAACTGTGCCGAACATGACAATATAAACAACTACGTCTGTTGGCGCATGTGCTGCAATTGAAGGAATTTGATATGACTACAGTTGGTGCTACAGCAGCGGGCTGGTGACGTGCCCTCAGAGTTCGAACTTGGTCTTCTTGAAACTTTACTATATTAATTGTGTATAGCGACATACGCTGAAATTATACTATATTAATGACTTTACTTGTGTTTGGTCTTTCACGAAACATATCCTGAACATCACAGTGTTTATTATCTTTGGTCATTTTGAAGGTGTTTAAACATCACGGTGTGTAAATTCACAGTGTTTATTATCTTTGGTCATTAAACATTTAGAGGTTAAACACATCACTCTTACAAATTATGCAGCCCCATAGCCTAAAACACTGAAATATATGTCCTAATCGTAGCCAATTAATGTGACACAGCGAGGAATGTGTGCGTGATTGGTCAAAACCTCCAATAAAAACAATTGCCTGAAGTCAATATATAGGTTAAGCCATTGCGCCAAGGAAAATCTCCTAGGTGGTTCATCGGCAATATCAAACCCTATAAACCAATTGTGCTTTCACAAACCTTCAATTTGTATTAATAATTACTATAATGTAATAACAGGTGAGCGCCGTATAGAATTATGAAATAATTCTTATTTACATTTTCGGATCTCCTTTATATTATATAGAATCACATAATAACATAAAAAATTGTTACAGTTACAACCATTTCAATAATACTAATAACAGTAACGATGGACATGAAACTAACCATCATGTGCACAAAATAAAATTACTTTCCACCATATGATGTTCTTTAAAGCTGCCACTAAAATAACAAAATATACAATTGGCTGAAAGCCAGATCATAGTTGGTGTGAATACAATTCTCCAAATATGCTACAGCAAGTACTAAAAAGGAAGTCCCCCCTTCGGTACAATGGCCAATGGCAATCATCAAGAGTTAGATGATGGAGAAGGTGGAACCTGACGTCTAAAGTCAGCTACGTCTGCCCACAGAGCTGCAATGTCGCCAAGAAGACCATATAAAACCTGCCCATGGGTTGCTTGAGTCGTCATAATGGTCTCCATCATAGCACGAAGAGAGGGAGGAGGAGGGCCTGTCTGCGCTGCAGCGGTAGTGTCAACATCTACCTCATCATCACCATCCTCGACAACAGCAGCTGTGGGATCTCCATGCATGTCCTCATATGGAACATCATCTCCAGTAGTAGACTATACTCATGGTCTCTTGGATGAACCAACACTGGGGTCGCCAAACTTCTTTTGGGCATTTCGCTGCTTCAGAAATTTGGCTCCTATGGGGGCTTGGATGTGAACCAACTCTTGGGAAGGAAAGTTCTGTAATCCTAAATATTTGAGGACCCTATGGATGAGAACTGGAAAGAATAGACCATGCCTCTTATACTTGCTCCTACGCACCTCCACAATGGTTTCAATGAAAAGGGAAGGAAAACAAATGGAACTATCGGTGATGAGGGCGTAAAGAAAGAAACACCTGTCTATAGGGATTGTATGGATATGAGAGATAGGAAAAATGTTGTGACAAGCTATCCTAAAGAAGATATAATTAAGCTCAGTTAACTCACTCGAGCTAATACTTCGGTTAGAAACCCGAGTGACTGATCGTCCACAAAGAACATCCATAACATCATCAATACGAGGAGACACAGAGTATGGATAAGTAGGTGTGCGAATTATAGGTACATCAAGAGCTGCAGATACGATGCCCCTAGTTATTGTAAACGGTACACCACGTATCCACGATGCCACTTTGTGACCACCGCACTCCTCATGCACCGAGATATTCGAATAGAATTCTCTAATCAAGTCAGCTGGAGGGGGTTCTATGTTTGTACACAGGGACAGCCAATGCCTAGACTGTAGCTTATCACAGACAGAAGGATGCAATTCATGTAGATTGATTTGCCTTTCTCCCCAAATACGCCTACGCTTAATCAAGGTTTCAAAGGTTTGCTCATTTTCAGGTTTGTGGAACCTTAATTGATCAAACACCACTTTAGGCTTGGATGCAGCTTTGGATTTTCCTCTCTTAGCCCTCTTCGGAGCCATAACTAATTGATGGTCAGCAGTGGAAACATGATCAGGCATCAACAAAACAGAACCAAAAACTGCATTTCGAAGAGATAAACACAACATTCCTACTACCTAACCCATTCATATTTTCATAGCCAAACATATCATTTCATCACAATCTACATAGAAAATGAAGATTTTTTTCTTTGAAGCAGAGAACAAAAAACCATTGAATAACGTATTGCCATGTGTAGAAAATCATCCATACAATGTACCAACTAGAGCAGTTTACAACAATACACTGAAAAAACAATATTCTTACCAACATGTTGTTTAGTTGGTGAAATATTTGTAATGCATTTCGCACCGACTCAATAATTTGAAGATCTCTGACCTATAGTATATAAACTTCAGTTGAACTCAAAGAGCGAACATGCAATTTATTAACATATTGAATTTTTTCAAAATGATCAATAATGTCACGCACCAATAGCAAGTATTCTAACAGCAATAATATTGTACAGGAAACATACAAGTGGATGTAAGACCTGAAACATTTTCGAACTTCGTAGCTACATGTAGTAAGTTTCACCAACTTGTACAAACAACCTTAAATTGCACAATGTACCAACTAAGACATAGAAACAGCATAAGGACTACCACACACATATGGAGCCACTGGCAAGTTCATTTTCTGGAAGGAGACTAGTTGAAGACAACCAAAGAGATAAGCAAGTAACCTTACTAACAACAAACCATTTGACTAGCCAAACACCCTATTTCATCCCAATGTACATAGACAATGAAGTTTGAAGCATCATCCAAAAATGAATATATGATTAACGCATCACCAATGTGTAATTTTAAAGACAATAATAGTTAAACGAGTCTTACCATGTAAAACCTTTGAAGATTTTGAGCGGAAAAATTGTCGATTCTAGCGGATGCAGCTGAGAGCAAGCGAAGATGTAATTTCGGACTGCTGCAAATTCTGCACAACAGTGGGAGCGTTTATAAATGTGGGTAATCACATATCTCGATTACAAAAAAATCGAGTTACATATATACTCGATAATCCGTAAATCGAGTTATGTGCTGTACCGCGCCCAGACCCAGCTCACTTATTTGGACTGATCTAGATGCAGTCCAAGAGGATTCCAACTGGCCAGAAGGGTCTTCCACATAAATCGATTATTCCAGAATCGAGTTATGTGCAGCATAACACGAACAACTCCTTTTAGTCCCTTCAAACCACTTCGGTCCAATTTTCTTTATTTGGTCCAATTAGATCCGTTTCGATCCAATTTTCACCACTTCAGTCCATTCAGTCAAGTTTGGTCCATTTGGTTCATATGGGTCCATTCAGTCCACTTTGGTCATGCAGCAAATAGACTTGGTCCAGTGAGGTCCACTTCAGTCCCGAAGGTCTACTTTAGTCCATTTGGTCCAAAAGTCCACCACCTTACATTCGCTCTTTATGGTCCATTTTGGTCCACTTCCGTCCCTTAGGTACATGTTAGTCCATGAGGTCCTTTTGCTCCATTTCGTCCACTTTGGTCTCTTAGGTCCCAAATGATTTGGTCCTTTTGTCCACTTCACTCTATTAGGTCCACTTCGGTGAATTCAGTCCACTTTTGTCCAATTCAGACCATTTGCTACATATCTCGGTCCTTTTGATCTAGTTTAGTCCATTTTGTCCACTTCAGTCTATTGTTCCCTGTCCAAGTGACACTTGGCTAATTTAAGCACGCCTGAGGTAAGTTCAATCTACAATAATTTGTTTGAATTATTTGAATTATTCATGTTGTTTCATCTTTATTAATCTATATATTACTAAAACTTGAAGCGTAGTGTTTAATGCCGCTGCTCTCACGTTGCGTCACATCAGCTACATAACCTATCCAATTTCATCCGTAAACTAACACATAGCAGTAAAAGTCATGTTCCCACTATTACTAAAATCTCAAACCATTTAAGTTAATATAGATCATATACGGACTAAATTAAATTAAAATAGTCATTTAACATAAATGAACTTCTGCGGGACTCACGTTATTGATAATTTGGAGAATATATTATATTTTCTCTAAAGTTTATATGACATTCGTATAAAATGGTCGTAGGATCTTTATTAATTGTTACAAAATAAAGATTTGTTGGTAAGTGTTAGCCAATAGACTAAAGGTTGTATTACCAGCTATGTAACATGCTCAGTACGTAGATGACTATGTAACATGGATGGAGGAAACTCCAACCATGATAGAAGATGTGATTGCTTCAGATGTAAATCAGTTTGTTTCAGAATTTGAATAAATAATAGAAGTACTGATTGCGTATCAAAAAAAAAATTATTCGTTGGTGGTTTGGGATATTGCAAGATCGTACAAGCTGATGTAGCACTTCTCTGTAGTTGAGTTCAGTAGTTTTTTTTTTTTTTTTTTTGTTGATAGGAAGCATATGAATTTCATTTAATCTGAAATTGAAATACAACACAGAAAATGCAAAAGCATTACAAGCAGATTTCCTAAATAACAATATGTTCAACAAGACTTGGTATAGTCCTTTCCCAAACCTGACACATATTAGTGATCCTGGCGACTTTTGCAAGTTCATGGGCAACTCTGTTGCCTTCCCTTTTCAGATGATGAAAGGAGCACCAGCTAAAAGAAGAAGAGACTTCCCAAATATCTGCCATGTATCCTAGCTCACCACCAAAGACCCCATCATTGATAGGTTCAATAATGGACAAGGCATCGGACTCAATAATAGCATGAGAGACCTCCATTTTTGCTGCAAGGACCACACCTTCCAGAACAGCAATAGGCTCTGAAATCTCAGCAGTAAACACACGCTGGGAGTACCTTGCTAGAAGCTGCCAGAATTCTTATGAATTGCTTGATTGCGACTCCACCAAATTGACCAAGCAACAGCAAATAAAAGATGTAGATCATTTGGAGAGCCTTTTGCAATGAAATCAAGGGCAGCCCATAGCATTCTTTAGTGAGAAGTTGAATGAAGCAAAACTTAGGTATTCTACCTATGACAAGGAATTCTATGCTATTGTTCAAGCCATCAAGCATTGGAGTTACTATTTGGCCTACAAGGAGTTTATTCTACACACCAATCATGAGGCTTTGAAATATCTCAATAGCCAATCTAATGTGAACAAGAGGCATGCTAAGTGGGTAAGCTTTTGCAGCAACAGAAATGACACATTTTATGCAATCTGTCCATGCACAAGTCAAGGAGAGAATTGAACATTCCAATGCAAAGTACAAAGTTGCTGCTGATATTCACCGAAGGAGACTACTTTTCAAGGAAGGGGACCTTGTATGGGTGATTTTGACTAAAGTAAGGTGTCCTCATGGCTCCTATTCCAAGTTGGGAGCAAGGGAAGTAGGTCCATGCAAAGTATTGACTACAATCAATGAAAATGCCTACACAGTCCAACTACCCCCTCACTTAAACATTTCTACTGCCTTCAATGTGAAGCATTTGAAGCCTTATTTTCCAACTGAAACTTGAGGGCAAGTTTCCTTTATGGAGGGGAGTATGATGCAGCCACCCTCTATCCTTAGGACTGACAACCAGCCAGCCAATCTTCTGACCTCTTAAGACTGCCAGCAGCCCCTTATTTTGACTGCTAATATCTGCCATGTATCCTCTTAAATTACAGCTTTAAATTATGTAACTATTGGCTACTTTATTTCCTAATAGTTAAAGATTATAAATAGGATAGATATGTAAGAGTACAATCAGTTTTTGATGTGAATTTAACTTAGTTTCAGACCTGGACAGAAACTTTGTTTCTCCAGTTTCTCTGTAATTCCAGCTTTAATTCTTAATTTTAATGCAAGTCTAGTTCAAGTTCTCAACCAATTGATTTTGGTTTCCATCACTTTGCAATCAAGTTTACAGTT
This sequence comes from Quercus aquifolioides, assembly GCA_019022515.1. Lineage (NCBI taxonomy): Eukaryota > Viridiplantae > Streptophyta > Magnoliopsida > Fagales > Fagaceae > Quercus > Quercus aquifolioides. The sequence continues at coordinate 84,558,660 of CM032333.1, read as the reverse complement.
CATGCAAGAGACATTAAACTTCACTAATTGCATATTTGCACGTATTAAGAAATCATAATATAGAACAACCGATATCAAATCACAAAAGGATTCAACAGTAAGTAGATCATAAATACCAACACACAAATCACACAAAACAACTCAACCGCTATAGATCATAACTAAAAAATACCAACACAAAAATCAGCCATCCAGTCTATACATAAATACTAGTAAATACTAACAACTCAACAAGTTCATAAGTCTTGACAAAACATCTGCTGAAACATAGTCCAGAACAGTACATATCCAACCTTCTATTGTCAATGCAAAGTTAGTAACCACTTAATGAGGGCATCTGAAAATGTGGACTTTGAACACAACTTCGTCCCTCATAATCACTTCAAATACACACACATCTCCTAATCGCAATGTATTGTCCCTCGCAAATGCAGCCCAACCAGCAGATACGACACAGGATGTGTATTTTCCTTCATAAATGTATAACTTCACACGCCATAATCGGTCCACAACCTCGAGCTTCACAGTGAATGTACTTCCTTTGGTGGTGTAGTCCTTGGTAAAGCCTTCGCTTGGTAAGTAGTTGGTAATGCCATGGGGTAAGCTCTGTACAAAAAATGTCATCAGACATACAATTAAAAAATAGTTACCCATTTGAATGAAATGCAGTTTTCAGGCAGTACTATTGATGTCCTTCTACCACCTAAACATGATACTATTTGAACTAACACAATGAAGCAAATCAACAAGTCTCTGCTACATGCTTTCTAATTGATCTATGGAAAATCAAAGTTAATGGGAGTTGCATTTCTAAAACCCAACAATATGTTCAGTTGGGAAAGCTTACCGCACGATCCTTGCCATTAATGTATGATGGATGAATGGTAACCGTGAAAAGGGGATTTTTTGATTTGAAAGCATTCGGTCTCACAAGAGTTTCAGCTACACCAGCAACCCCATGAGCTGATCCTGAAATGACATGGAAATATGAAGTCATGCACATGAAATTTATAGTGAACAGGCTTACAAACTCAACCAGTTCCTTACAGAAGTGTAAGATTCATACCTGAACTCTCTCCCCTAGTCAAAGATACCCCAAATGGCATTTTCGATTTCTCTAACCTTGACCCCTTAGAACTTGATGGATTGGTTTTTGCCCTCTTATGAGGTAGAGGTACTGGTGGTTTCTCCCCTTTACGATCTTGGAGTTCAGCTGCAGGATACTCTATTTCTGTTGCAGTGGCGTCAAATATGAGTACAGAAAATTCTGAATTTCCTTCATATCTGAACACTAGCAAGTGCCCCAGGGCTAGAGCATGAGAGCTTGCAAATTCACACCAGCCATTTCCAAAACAAACCTCTCCATCAGACTTTGCCAACTTCACTTTCCATTTTGTACCATTTGGAATCGTAAGCAAGGCCATATCTGATAGATGACCGCCATATTCGATTATAAACTTCTTTGGAATCCACTGTAAAAGAACGAACATCAACATAAATGCAAGCTTTGTAAATAAACACATGCAATCAATCAAGTGAAATTTGAGTTGTGCAGTCAGTATCAGTACCATTACAGGAAAAGTAATTTTTATCACAATATTTTACAATAATACTTGTTGGATGAAACAAAATCATCCACATAACCAGTTCATGTGGCAGAAACATGTAATTCAAAAAATAAAAGAAACACTGATGGGATATTTTGTTCCCTTCTGTGCACCGCATTACATAATCATTGATTTTATACATGTAACATGGATTAACATTATCACATATTTTTCTTGAATTTGGTCATCAACAAATGTAGATTTGTTCAACAATCACAACTAAAAAACATAAAGCTGATGCGTTAATTCCCATATGATGCATAACGGTGAGGCCCATATAGGTTTATAAGATGCCAGTTAATAAGTGGCAATTTGGTCTTTTGCTTATTGCAGTTCTCAATGCAAGTGTTATTAAGCATCTATTAGAAATAACATTTTAGCACAAGAAAAGAGCTCCCCCTACCCCCAACAAAAAAAAAAATTATGAACTATGCATTTTAATTAAAAAACCTCCTTTCTTGCAGGACAGGTGGACAACGATGAGAAGGAAGAAGAAGAAAAGACTATGTAAGTGGTTGGAGGTAGACAACGAGGCAAAACCACTAGGAAACCGAAAGACTCGTGATTATGATGCAATGGGCATTACAAACCGAAAGAACAAAAGGTTTTGCTGAAATTGTTTGAACAAATTCGACATCAATTTAGAAGCTTTTGATAAGTATAAGATAAGAAACGCACAACTTAGATAAAGACTATCTCAAGATTTGTGTATGTCTACATCAGTAGACCTCAATATTTGCTCTGTTTTTAGAGTTGAACAAATTGCGAAAAAGAAAGAACTCATTCGTGTATATTATTATCCCATTAAAAAAACTACTTAAGCCATTGGTTATTTTCTATAAATAAGTCGTTCAAAATGAAAATCTCTAAACTAATCTTATAGACCCCAAAAAAAAAGAGTGAACCAATGAAATACTAGTAAAAATAAGCAGATTCCAGCAAACAATCTTACTAACACTTCTAGCTTTTCTCATCATCGACACCAACAAATTGGAAGGTTGGCAAATGATTTTTCCTTATTTGTGTTACAGAAATTTAACCCCAAAAAAAAAAAAAAAAAAAAAAAAATTCTAACATAAATAAAAAATTATAAATTGCAAAATTGTCAGATACTCGGTGAAAGACTCATAAAATTCAAAGATACCCTACATGTACAAATTATACAAATATAATTAATCAATCGTAATTAAAACCAACACCACAACAGAGGGGTGTGATTAACAATGGTTCAGTTTGGGGATTTGAGGAGAGAGTGATAGGGAGGGAAATACACATGCCAAAGACAAAAAATCAAACACAGAAAGAAGGATTATATAAAACAGTTTATAAATGTGAAATTTATGCAAGGTACCTGGAATATCAACCCAAACCAAGACCAATTCACATCAAGTATAAGACCATCCACATGCTTAGTGAGGAAGGAAAACGAAGCTTACCTGAATTTCTTGTCGGTACTAATTAAGCCAAAGTAATAGAAGAAATTTTCATCACATACTTATACTCTCTTTTTATGCTACAACTAGAGTGGAAAATTCACATTTAGAACAAGCCTATAGTAATTCACTAACAGCATCAATTAATATTTTAAAGAGTAAACCATATTGCATTTGAGACAAGGTAATGCCAAAAGAATTTCATAAATTTAGTGTGAAAGAAGTTTTTTGTATGTCGAAATGTTCAGAGGTGCAAACCATTAGATAATCCAGTACTAAATTGGAGCTAGTTAGCAACTATAATTTAAAGCATATCAGAAAAACAACATTAAAAAAAAAACGAGAAGATTGAAATAAAACCATATCGTTTAGTATTTTTTTTTTCTAAAAAACTTTTGGGTTTTCACAGCTTTTATCAATTTTTTTGTTATTATAAATCTGATATTCTTTTCATACCAACTCGAAATTTTGTACATTTCACTAGTTTGATGCAAGATGTTATGATAACTATGTTATCACTTATAACTAATTAAATAATGAGATGATCGTTGATTTGGCATGGAAGTGAGTAGATTTCGAGGTGCTAACATGACAAAGGTTTAGTTGTCGTGTTAACTTGATAGTTGAAACACACTAAACAAACAAAGGAAAATGACTCAATTCAAGTGTGCATAACTCGGCAATGAAATGAAGTTTACTTACAAGCTTTCCGTCTTGAAGTGTTTGAGGCATAATAATCTTGAAAAAGTGTGTGGGAAGATCAGCAGGATCATCCACATTGTCTCTTCGCCATTGAGAAGTCATCGTACTGGTGTTCTCCAAACTGTTTCTTCGCTGAGATTATGAAATGAAGTTGAGAGACTGTGCACTGGCGAGTACTAAAACAGAGTGTCCACGATGGTGGTTCATATTCCACATAACTCGATTACTCATAAATCGAGTTACGTTCAGTGTAACTGTAACGAATCCATGTTGTGTGCACTGTAACTGAAAGGAATCCATGATGTGGGTATTGGCTTGCACAGAACTCGACTCTTCAGATATCGAGTTATTTGTAACGGTACTCGATAACTATTTAGTCGAGTTATATGCACTGGGCTGCCACTCCGAGCCCAGATATTTGGACTGATCCCGATGCAGTCCAAGTGGAATCCAACTGTCCATAAGAATCTTCCACATAACTCGATTATACCAGAATCGAGTTACGTGCAGCGTAACACAAACAAGTCCTTTTAGTCCCTTCAAACCACTTCGGTCCAATTTTTACCACTTCGGTCCATTCAGTCAAGTTTGGTCCATTTGATATGGGTCCACTTGGACTGATCTATATGCAGTCCAAGTGGAATCCAACTGCCCAGAAGAATCTTCCACGTAACCCAGCTATAGAATAATCAAGTTACGTGCAGCAGGGCTTGCAAGTAACTCGATTAATCATAAATTGGGTTATTTAATTATTACTCGATTTTAAAGTAATCGAGTTATGTACACTGGGCTTCCACACCCAGCCCATATATATTTGGACCGATCCATATGCAGTCCAAGTGGAATCCAACTGTCCAGAAGAATCTTCCACGTAACCCGGCTATTTAATAATCGAGTTACGTGCAGTGGGGCTTCCACGTAACTCGATTATTGTAGAATCGGGTTATTTAGTTATTACTCGATTTTACAGTAATCGAGTTATGTGCGCTGGGCTTCCACTCTTCAGCCCATATATTTGGACTGGTCCATATGCAGTCCAAGTGGAATCCAACTGCCCAGAAGGATATTCCACGTAACCCGGCTATTCAATAATCGAGTTATGTGCAAGTCATCCAGCACTGTTCACAACCACACTAATTTGCATCCACTTTCGTCATAATAAAGGTGGACCTGTACACAACCACATTGATCAACAACTCATCCATATTATTCCAACTACTTTCATAATCAAATCATCCATACAATTCCAACCACATACATAACCAAATCACTTCATTAAACAATCACATGAAGTGAAAATCATCCAAACAATCTACAATGGAAATAAGGAGCCATTATCTATCATAAAACCATTGAACCAAGTTGTTGACAATGTAAGTACAACCATTTACATATAAATGTTGTTTTGTCATATATAGTTTACAAGAAGAAATTTGAGTTGAACTAGTGCCACACCAACTGCCTCATTGCCACAAATCCCATATCTACACAAGTACAACAAAAAATACATCAATACCACATGTTGTACTCATATTTGCAAACCATACTATCATGGTTACAATGTAAACATTACTAGCAGGACTTGTAAGAATAACTTATGACTTGTAAGAATAATTGACAACACTAAATAAGAATAACTTATGAAATATCCCCCCTCCTTACTAGGACTTGTAATTGTTACATGCTATGTACAACCACGGCTTGTTGATTCCACGTTCCGAGTCGGACATCTACGACGGTTATGACCCTCTTGGCGACACAACCCACACTTGGACTTTGGTCCGTTCTCAATCCACAACGAGGTTGGCAACTCCCTATCCTCGTCATCCATCTCATTGCAGATTCTTGTCGACTTAGGGCGCCCTTTCTCTTGAATCAACCGTGGGTTCGGCATCACTTTTCTTCTTTCTGCCAGCTCCGGCCATTCTAACCTATCTTTCAACGGTTGGAATATCGGCTCGTAGCTCTGATACCGTTCAGACACGTGGTAGAAACGATCCATAAACTCCGTTGCATCATAGTTGTACTTGGCACAAACTGCTATCAAGTGTGAACATGGGATCTTGTTTGCTTCCCATTTCCCGCACGTGCATGTCCTGTCCATGAGAGAAACCCTATGGGTGTGAGCTCCCTCACCAGTTCTCAGTAGTGAAGACTGTGTCTCCACCGTATATAAGTGATGTTGCGCGCTCATCCTTCTAACCATATGGCGCTTCGCCTTCTCTTGATTTGCCTCAAACTTGTCGTAGGCATATTTGCACCACTCTTGCCCCTCTTCCAACTGCTCTAGGGTTTTGTTTCGGCGGTCATCAAAGTACGAGTTCACTTTGTAAAATGTGAACTTCACCATTGCAGTAATGGGCAAGCAACGTGCGCCCTTAAGCACCCCATTAAAGCACTCTGACAGGTTCATTGTCATTGCCCCATATCGGTGCCCATGGTCATGTGCAAGTGTCCACTTTTCGAAACCTACATCGTTCAGATAGTCGTACGCATCTGGATTGACATTCTTGATGCAATCCATGGTGTTTTCAAACTTCCTAACTTGGTTTGCAGTTGCTGCCTTCCATACCAAGTTCTTCAACACCACGCTATTGAAGTTAGTGTTAACATTGCTTACTAAATGGCGGATGCAATACCGGTGATGGGCTAACGGCGCTTGCAAATAGCCCCTGGTGGTGTCATCAAAGCATGATTGTATCCCACGGTGCCTATCAGAGATTATACACAAATTGGTCTGATCTGTAACTCTGCTCATCAGGCATGCCAAGAACCATCCCCATGTCTCCGTGCTCTCACTTTCAACAACGGCAAACGCAAGTGGAAAAACCTCATTGTTACCATCTGTTGCCATTGCTATCAACAACTTCCCTTTGTACTTGCCATACAGGTGCGTTGCATCTATGCTTATCACTGGCCTGCAATGCCTGAACCCTCTAATACACGGACCAAACGCCCAAAACGTGGAGTTGAATATACAAGTCCCCGGGACACGGGGGTCACAATTTAGCAAAGTTACAGTGTCCGGATCTGCATCATCCAATGCCGCTAGAAACCGTGGCAATTCCGCGTACGACTCATCAAAATCCCCGTAAATACGCGCAACTGCCTTCTGTTTGGCTTCCCAAACCTTGTACATAGTTACATCATGCCCGTGCTTCGCATGCAGCATACTACGCAAGTCCTTTATGGATCGGGTTATGTCCTCCCGTACATATTGCTCAAGTGCAATAGAAATGAACCTTGAATCCATCATCCGTCCATCGGTCACTACCTGGAGGGATGTGCAACTGTGGGGACCTGTACATTTACTGATTAGCCACAACCTGTGCTTTTTTGCTGAAAATAGCCCAAATTGACCATGGACATGCGTCATGTGTGCACCGCACAACTAGCCTATTGGTGTCAGACTTGATGACCTTGTATTGCTTATTATGCTCCACAGAGTAAAGGGTCAGCACATACTGAACGGAGGCTTTATTATTGAATAGCATCCCCTTCGCCGGCTGGTCACCTTTGTGCCAACTTGTAAGCTCTTCTGGACCCAATGCAGGTGATGGGTCATTAATATTGTCCCATGTGTTTGATGTGAACCATCCTGGGATAGCTGTAATAGGGCAATCCTCCTCGTTGTCTTTGAGCTGTGTTCCATCTAAGACCTCCGCTTCGTCCACCGGTCCATCAGTATCAATGAACTCTTCGTACACATCTCGGCTAGCATCAATATCAATTCCCCTGTCCATATAGGCTTGGACATGTTCATATGCGTGAGTAGACCCTCCCACGTCATGTGTCTGGGTGGCACCCAACAGTTCGGTGTTCTCCAAATGGTCAACTGCACTGCATGGTTCAGTATTGTAGGGCAATGGCATGGCATCGGCAAAGGAAGGTTGCACGTGAAGATATCCTGAGCGTGGCTCTTCCACCCCACTGGCATGTTGCGAATTTGCACCATCATGGAACCCAATAGCCTCAATAGTTACATACAAGTCGGACGCTATGAACTGGGGGGTCCGCTTAATCGCTGCCCACATCATGTCAACGTTGGCATCACCACACAACGGATTTGAGTTGTAAACAGCCTGAGTATTCACAAGTAGCTGGGGGGCACGGTACACGATGGATATCTTATGTGACTACTTGTCCAATCCTAGAGCTTCCATTATCTTCCGGTGCATTTTTCTCAAGTGTGTTTTGCATTTCAACTAAATGAACTTCTTCTTCATTGACTCGCCTCCATAGGACAACCCATGCAAGTCATGGAAATACTGCTCCCCATCATAGTAAACGTAGAAGCAATGACGACCCATGGCAGACTTGGATAAGGACATATAATTGTGGTTATCATGCAGAAGATAGGGGGGTTATGTTAACGCAATAGTAATTAATCTGTATGCACGTGAACGAACAATATAACTTTTACATACGCACTATAATCATATCCTAAGTATTCAGTGCAATCATTGATTCGTTTGTACATAAACATTGATTCCAATACGGTCAGCAAAACTTGTTCACCTCGTAGGCTTTCTTTCTTTTTTCAGAACCCACACACTGAAGCCGTTTAGAACTAAAAGAGTCATACAATTTAAACCAATTATTGCACACATTACATCACTGTTGATACCTATCGATGAATGCATATATCATCATCATAGGGTGGCCATACAATGTTTGTTTAAATATATATTCCCAGGTATCTATACATACATTACTATATATATATATATGTGTGTGTGTGTGTGTATACAGTGTCACTATCACACACACACACACATGTTACTGAACCAATTTTGATTTTGGTAATGTGGTATAGCTAATTTTTTGGGAAATTTGCATTATGAATTGATTGAGTATTGACAGGTTTTGCAATTTCAAACAAAATCCAACCAAAAATAAATGGATTAATATGGCACACATTATATACAACAACAATACCTATATGTTTATATATAGATATATCTACACATACATATATATAGATATATATAGCAACATGTGTGTGTGTAAATCCATCCACATATATATATATATATACACAGTGACACATACATGATTCTGAAGGTAATTACATTGATACCAACACTAGAATCCAAGTGTAATCACAGTTTGTTCAAAAGTGAAGATATACCTTTTGAGGAGAGATGTGCCACAACAAAGACGAAGGGAACCACAATAATTTGTCACACTTGATGAGGATCCAATAGGGAGGAAGAAGATGCTCACTTGAAACTTGTTCAGCTCGTAGGCTTGCTTTTTTCAGAACCTACCCTGTAATGTGATTTAAAGCAGACGTATTGCCAGACACGTGCATGGGTTCTGATCATGAGGGGGTCAATGTAACTCGATATCTAGATAATCGAGTTATATTAAAACTCGTCATATAAGTAATCGAGTTACTGTTATAGAATCTATTGATGGGATGGCAATTCAGTAACTCGATAATTGATAAAGCGAGTAAATTGTAACTCGATTACTAGAAAGTCGAGTTATTTGGTAACTCGTCCTCTTGATAATCGAGTTCTGTGGCCATTGTTTCTATAAGAACCCAGACTTGAACACCAGAATGGTATGCGTCCACCATTCTGGTGCAATAACTTCCCACAATTGCGTGTTTGTCGAGGAAGATGGGACGTACCTATGTTGTGTTTAATGGTCGTATTCCAGGCATATACAACAGTTGGCTAGCTGCGAGCAGACAAGTTCATAAGTTCCCAAACGCTAATCACAAATCATATAAAGATCGAAGGGAAGCAGAAGCTGCATACATGGAGTATTTGCATTGTAATGGTATGGATGGGCAGGGTGGTGCATCCGCATCATGGGCAACTCCGAACATGTCAACCTCAACTCCATCGGGCACTTCTCCAAGCGAAGGAACCAACTACTGCAGTGGAGACATTACAAACACAATGTTAAGGTATCAGTTGGAAGTTGCCATTGAGGAGCGTGACCACGCAAGGAGGATTGCAACCTTGACTGCGAACATGTTCAATGAAGTGGTGGCCCATGTTGTGGGGGATGATGAAGTTGATGCACCTACGAGAGAAGGTACGGATAAATGAACGTGAAAGTATGATTTATTGTTGTGGTATTCAGTCGGATATGTATATATGCAAAGTAACTAGTTTCGCTTGTTGCAAAAGGTCTAAGTAGAAGTATCATCGTTTTCTAGCTGCTTGACTGGGAAATGTGTATATAAAGGAAATAACCTTATATTTTGGTTTACGCACTACTTTGGCGTTTATTCGGTCCATTCTATCTAGTTTGGTCTTATTTGGTCCAGTATGTTCTATTCACTCCATTTTATCCTATTCAGTCAGCTTTGGTCGTATGAGAATTATTCCGCCCATGCGCGGGAATTTTTTAGTTTCCCTATTTGTTACGTTATATCTTTAAATGTATTCCTTACAAAACAACTTATATTCTTCAAATGTTTTCTTAAAATTGTAACTTCACCGGAGAGAAGGAAGAAATAATAAGAAAAAAAAATTATTATTAATTTGATTACTCAAATATATTATACAATGTGTAGCCACCAAGATCAAAATAAAAAGACAAACGATGCAATTCATTTCACATCTCTTGCAAATTTCAACTCCTGATTAATTCTAATAGTATGTCAATGAGTATTTCATCACTAATATGAACCATTTGTACAGCAGTAGCTAGAACATAACAGTGGTGGAACTTAAACTCCTGAACGACGATTTTTGTCCTTTACCCTAGCTATTTTTTAAGACATGGTATGCGCAATGCTAGGAGCACAAACAATTGCATAGCTTTTGCCACAAACTCGTTACATGATGAGTTGTAGACCCATAACTCCTTCTTCACCACTCACAACTAGCCACGTATAATGAGTTGTAGTAAAAGTTATGTAATTATTTATGATCCTGGCATTATTCAAAATGTAGTCCTAGCATATAGTATAGGTGATGTGGAAAAAGCACGTGCATCAAAGCATTAACACAATTAAGATTTAACGAAAAAATTGAACAGAATATCATATTTATCACAAACCACCCCCCTCCCCCCAATTTTTTTTATTAATCTATGTAATGTAAAATAATTTGAATGGTATTTTGGGTTTTTCTACTAGTAGATGGATTTAATTTTATTTATCTATTTAAGATGGTATTTCGTACAAACATTTTTGATAAAAGTTTACATTAATGAAAAATTGATGTTAATTTTCCAAGTTATATTTTGGGTTCAATATAATGGTCTCACACTTGAGTGTAGTTACATATAGTAATTTAATATTCCGAGCGTAATAAAACATTCCAAGAGGGAAATTTATATGGCCTTTGATTCTATACCCTTTTTTTTAGTAGCTCTAAAAGCTTTTTTTTTTTTTTTTTTTTTTTTTTTTTTTTTCCTTCCCTTAAAATTGTAATGAACTAAACAAAAGGGTCAACAAAAGCAAGTGTGCAAAATCACAAAGGAAAGAAAGCCGGTTTGTAATGAATGGAATTTGGGTCGGGTTTGAAATGATTATAGAGATGATTTCTTTTTCTTATTTATTAAGTTTGCCTCCCTAACCACCTAGTAACTAGGTAGGTCCTCAACAACCCAACTAACATGCTACAAACATCACTTTCCCAAATATATGTTGTTGTTTGCAACAGTAAGAGCATTCTCATCAGCTCTCTCATAAAAAATGCCATTTTGACACACCAAAAACCTACTTTATCATTTTAACACATCATTTTACAACATACCATTTATCAGATGTTATATTTTTTTACAACTTCATTTAAATATTATTTCTTAACTCTTTTTTATTCTTTTTTTATTATTTGTTCCTAACAGCCATGCTCTTGTTCTAACGGTAATTCTTGTTCAAATATTCTTGTTCTAATCAACGGTAACATTTTCAAATACTCCTATTCAACTGTCATTTTTTTTTAAATCCATATTTTCCATTTAACATTTAAAAAAAAATAAAAATAAAAATAAAAATAAAAACGTAGAACCTGTCACCTTAAAAAAAAAAAAAAAAAAAGAACTCAAAACCTGATCCGTTCAAATAAAAAAAAAAAAAAAAAAAAAAAAACTCAACCTGTTACGTTCAAAAAAAAAAAAAAAAAACACATATCCAATAACAAAAAAAAACCTGTCAAGACTCATATTAAAAGGCAAAAACATATTTATATAACTGCAATCCAAAAGCCAACCTGAATTAACACATATCCAATAACATCAACTCAAATTTACACACATAGTTGGCTTAAATGGTACTCCTTGATCACAGATGGTCAAATAACAAACATACTTGAATTAACACAACACAAATGGTACTTAAATAACATCAACCTGTCAAATTTAGACAAACAGACATACTTGAAATAACATCAACCTGTCACACTAGACTGTGTTATAAACAGCACAAGAACTTCTTATACTTGTAGCACATTTAATCTTGGTGATAAGAATCAGTCCTGCTGCTAGTCAAGCAAATCCAGGAGAATAGCCCCTGTGGTTGGGGAGATCAATAAACAGAGCAATTCTTTCATTATGCAATCTGAAAATTTTCACACTAGACTGTGTTATATATAGTTTTTTCCAATGATTTGGATTCCTAAATAACTATTCATGACATATCAACAAAGGTCAGAAAATGGGTGATTAGATATTATGGGAAAACTTTTAGATCTAACCCAAAGGGACACATCAAAGCAAACTTGATGCCGGGAGGAATTATAAGTATCAGATATGAGCAGAAAACTACAGGGCTAGAAATGCCAGAAAAGTCAAGAAAACAATTGAGAAAAGCTTATAGGCTTAAAACATATGAGCAAAACTTCTAAACCCTTCCTATTTGAACCAATTCAATCCAAAGAAACATTCGGATTAATCAGTAACTCAATAGTTAAATGATTGGCAGTCCTTCCTTTAGTTAATTTATCAGCCAAAAATGTACATCAGGACCAAGTTTCAAAACAAGCACAACAAACATAAAATCTATAGTGCTTTTAATATTATTGTTCACTCTCTAGACAATGCCAATGCATAAGGCACCTTCTATTATTCAACATAGAAAGCCAAATAAAAGCTGATATAACTTATCCTCCCAAATTGTCAATACAAAGGTTCACTACATAGAAGGGTAAGTTCCTTTACCTTCTATCGGAGGTAATTTCTAAAGTGTCAAGAGTTAAGACATAGAAGGTGAGAAAGGAGAATCTTAAAATGCTTCTTCTATTATTCATGTACAAAATAGCTGAAGGTACCAGGAAGCACCACCATAGGTTATAAATCATGAAAAAAATTCAAATCAAAGCTTTGATTAGAACAAACTTCAGAGTCATATTTATGGGCTTTGTTATAATTTTAATTTTATGAATGTATTGACATAAATGAATTAATTGAGTTCATTAACGCGACATGAGTTAATATCAGACCACTGATTCTCTGAAACAATGCATGGCCAGTGCTCTACAAAGCAAGATAGAAGTTTCTTTTACAAATAGGAAAACTCAAGATCTAGAAGCAGTAGAAAGCATCTAAAGCTATCATAATGTGGGTAAATCAATTATTTGGCTGGACATCAATGCATGTTAAATATTTTGATTAACTAGTCCTAAACAGGATCAGAACCAAGATTTCGATTAGGGGCCTGAAGTATGAACAAAAAATAAATTCATGAAAATTCAAAATAACATCAATTTAGTATAACAAACTATGAGCAAACGAAAAGACAAAAAATGATTGTTTCTTAATACATTTTAGTATATGTTACTAAGATTAATTATGGTTAGAATTAAAAAAAAAAAAACAAATAACACAGCACACAGCACATATGACAATGCACACAGCACACAGCACATATGACAATGCACACAGCACACAGCACATATAACACAGCACACAGCCTCTGTAGTCTATAGAAGAAGTAGATATGACAATGCAATTTTACATAGAGGTAAAAAAAAAAAGCCTAACAGGTAATTGCTATTGATATTTGACAACCTTCTATATTATCAAAGAAACTTACAAAAATTAGCTGTTAAATTAATGCAGCTCATGTGAAATCCGGATATACCCGTGGACACATAGTGTCCACCAATTCACTTAGTGGCCTTACCACCTTATCATTTTTTTGACACAAAAAGAAAGCTAGAGATTTCCTTGGTGTTTTGCTGTTCACCACTGCCCTATGCAAGCAACTCTTGTATCTTCCATTTGAAAGTGCCTAAAAAAACACCAAACCCCATGAATTAATTAAGCTTCTACAAGTACAATTAATCCAAATTTCCAGATTTCAAATTCATGTTATATATGAACTACTGCAAAAATAATAGCTAGAATAACATACCATGAAGGTGTCTCCAATGTTAACAACAAAAGCATTGAAATTTGGGCTAATTGATCGCCATTGGTTGTCTAGAAACACTTGGAGTCCACCAACTTGGAGTGCAGCTCCAACCTATAACATGAACAGTTACACACAATAACATCAATCAAAAATTGTAGACCATGAACAGGATAAAAGTATAAAGCAAGAGAAAATCTCAACACTCCTTGCAGTTTGAAGAGTGACTACCTTATCATCAATTGTATCAAACTTTGTGAGCGAGATCCCATCTATCAACCTGGCACTAGGTGAAGATGAAAGGTCGGCTACTTTCTGCAGGCACAACAAGAAGCATAGTTCAGATAACTAACTTCTGATAAAATAATGATTGAACGGATAATGTTTTAAAAAGAGCCGGAAAACAATTTATGCAATCCTGGATAAAAAAATCAAACCTGATCGAACTTGGAAAGCTGATCAACTGCATCATTTCCAACCAGTGCCTCTCCAACAAACAAGACCAGATCTGGCTTGTGAAGGGAAATAAGCTTTGAGAGTGCTCTCATCAATGGTTCATTATCCTAAAAAGCATACGAATTGTATCATAGCAAAACAACAAAGAAAGAACATGTAAGAAATACTTATATAGCCCTGCCATACACATAATTAGAATTATACATGTAGCATAGAACACTGCAAAATCTTTCTGATAATACCAGCTAAGAGCATTCTCATCAGGTGTGCCAAATGCCAAATATTTGGCATTTGGCACACCAAACACCAAAAAACCCTTCTCATGAGGTGTTCTCACAAGTACGGCATATAAACAAATCTAGCTTAACAACCCTTGAAACATAATAGAAAGACAAACAGCTAAGAAAGAAAAGACAAGGGGGAAATAATTTTTGGGTCAAATTTGGGACCCACTTTTCCAATCCAGCACATCCTTTTTTTCATTGCTGTTTATTTTATTACTTTTATTAGAACAAGTAAGAACAGAACCAAAAGCTATTCTTGTACCTCAAAACAGCATCTTCAACTTCAAGCAGTCCATCACAAAATAGAAGTACTAAACTAATATTATGCCTGGTTGGTCTTTCTCTTTCTTCTAAGTTTTTTTGCAGTCCATCACAAAATACAGTAAGCAGTCCAGAAACTAATATTGTACTTTACTAAGCAGTCCATCACAAAGTAAGCAGTCTACTAAGCAGTCAATCACAAAATACAAGTACTAAACTAATATTGTACTTTACTTTCCTCAAACCATTTATTCTTTTACTTTATTCGTAGAATTTTTGCACTCAGATAGTGCAATAGATATTTTCCTGAAGCTGCAATATCCACAAATACTCTGCTGCCGGCTCAATGGCCTTTTCGTTTCCGCCCATATGCCCTCACAGGTCTCATCTTACCTATTTCATCAGACACAACAGCTTAATTAAATGAACATATTCAATAAAATGCACAATACAATTAGCTAAATACGATGGGCAATGTAGAGGAAGAAGATACCGTCACCGGTCCCGCAATCGGGCGCGTGCGCAGGAGGGCGTCGCGATCTCCGCAAACCCTCCACTGGCTGAATGTCCTCACCCGGTATCTGCTCAATCTGTACAGCTTCTTCGTGGGGGGTTGGAGGTGAAGGTCCTATGGTGGGCTCCGCATGCACTAGAGGTGGGGTGGGCATGCCTGGTGTGGGTACAAATATGCATCCACCATCATGGGCAGATCCACTGAACACTGGGGGTGACATACGGGGGGAATGTCGAGGGGCCTCGTACTCCTGGATAGCACCATAGGACATAGTACTGGATGGCCCAGCAGCATCACCGGCAGGGTGGGATGGCCTGGCGCCATCGTCAGAGAATACCCAATCATCCCGAAGCCATGATTATTCTGCGGCAGACTCATCCCCTTCCTCGTAGATGGGTTCTGGCTCAGTCGCACGTCCGGGACCAGCTCGACCACTCCACGGCGTCGACCCCCTCGAGACCCACCACTTTGCCCGCTGCGACCCGGGACCTGTGTATGAATGTCGGCTGCTTCCGCGAGCGCATCCGCCAATTTAAGTCGGCCCAGCTCATCCACAACCTTTAGTGTAAACTTAAGGTCATTGTACATGTCGGACCCTCGGTTGCATCTCTGTAGAGACCGAAGCATGGTCCGAACCTGCAAAACAAGGGCGTCATAAAATGAGGAACGCAGGTATGATGCAAAACTATAATAGGGGGTCATGTGAAATTATTTTTTTATGAACTTATAAGTAATTTTGGTTACAACATAATGAAAGTTGAAGGGTTTTAAACGGTCCAAACTGAAATAAGTTTAAACTTAAAATGTAATTAGCTTGCACAATTCATATGCTTTCTCAACAGTCAAGTAACTCCAAGTTCTTTCCAATGTCTTCCTCAAATCCCAAGCAAGGATGAATCCTTACAACTTTTTAATATAACGCAAGGCAAATATTACACAAATATCAAGTATCAATATATTGTTAGCAAGTATCAATTAAAAAATGACCATAAAATTTAGAGATAAGATAAGATTAAGGGTGCATTGGCCTGATTGCAAATCTAAGGAAAGAATGCATGCATGTGCATGGTGGTCTAATCAATGAGAGCGCATAAAATGGTGATGCTTTGAGTACTTCCTCATAATAACAACTTCACATTTATAATCGATGGGAACATAATCATAGTCTTATAAGCTGTAATCTCTCTCTCACTCTTCATAAAGAAAACGAACTTCAAATTATTTTAATGAATCTATTAATCTTTAAGTTTCCACAGTTTCAACATCGCAATATTCACATGAACCAATATTCTTTGGTAAGGAAAACAACCCATGTGGGAGCCAACATATAAGACTATGTAAACTCCTATGATAAGTATAGAATACAATGCACTTTTGGTTAACCAGACAGAGATGCTGACATAGCTTTGCACTCATCCAACTCAACAGGCCACATATCCATTCAATAAAGGAATTTCTCTAATCAAATCACTAATCAAAGTACTCTCTTTTAAATAGGACACAATCCTCTTCAACCACCTCAAACGGCCAAGGATGTTAAAGCATAAGCAACATGACCAAGGAAAATGTATAGGAAATAAAGGAAAAGTAAAAAAGGGGGTACTATCTTTATTTTCTAGGGAATCTAGGATTATGTTAGACCTTTATCTGATATATATATAACGATGCGAACTTATAGTTCAGAAGCAACTGCACAATATTATCAAGAACAATAGCAAGTATTTGCATGGGAACTTGGGAGTTTTGAATAATGGCTGACATGCAAATTGTACCAGCTTGCAAGAATGTGGAAGCACAATATGTGGAGATGATGGTGCCTCTGTATTCTTATGGGTGTGAGAAGAAAGTGAAGAAGACCTTATCTCATCTCAAAGGTATATTTAGAGGATTAATTTCCTACACTTATATTTTCAGGACAATAAGATTAATTATATTTCATGTTGCTCATGTATTTCGTTTGGAATAGTATTCATGTGTCATGTAAATTTCTGTTTCTTTAATTAGAACATCTAATCTATTTTAATGGAAAAAATACACCATTTATTTGATACATGAGTCATCCCTCTTATATGGGGTGGTAGACCTCAGATGATATACCTCCTCCTTCCAACAAAGCTAGGTGATAGTTGTATTAATTAAGTATAGCATATACTATTTTATTGAAGTGTTGGTCAACCTACAGATAAGAAAGACTTGGACTTGGGTGGGACATGGGCTTGGGCCTGAGCATGTGCATGATTTCTATATGGGCTAAACCCAAGGCCATGAAAGATCAAAGTGCATTTAATTTTAGCCCCAAATCCATCCTCTCTCTGGGCTGGAGCAGCCCAATTTTTTTTCCAAGAAATGTGTCGTGTTACAATGACTCTTGCTGGTCCATTGAGTTAGGAAAATAGCAAATAGCATTCACCTAATGAATGCTACTCTTCTTCCTAATCTCCCTTCTCTTAGTAATTGAGTACAACAATAAAGAGATTTTATCAACTAATTAGTTACCTTGTACAAGACAAGACAAATAAAACTTCTATCAATCTACTTTTATTTTTGGATAATTCCTTTATTACGATAAATAGTAAAAAAGAGAAAATATTATATTAATGAAACCAAAGTCTTGTCGATGTTATAGTTCAAATCTTTCTATTGTGGTCAGTTTAAATGGAGGGAGAGTAAAGAGGATTAAAGTAAAGTTAGCCAAATAACTTTACTCTACTCTCCCCTCATCCGAACTATCCATTAAAGAAATTTGGTTCAAATCTCAAAATCTCTTATTTTTTGAAAGCAATAAATTATATTAATGAGGGTATAATTATTGACTTTCGGACTTTACCCACAATTCTCTATCTGACAGGTATCCCATGCTGCCTTTTTTAACCCAAAAAATACAAAGTCCCTAGCCTTTTCTCTTTCACTTTTCTGCTCCATTCTAGGTTGACTTCTCTTCCATCTCTTTAATTTCTTTATGAGTTTTCCCACTGGTATATTTATTCAATAACCTTGTAAAAGCTAGTACTAGCTAGAGTTTATTTTGACACACGTTGTTGCAAAAATTATCTGGCTATATAAGTACACATCACACCATGATAATAGTAGGTGCACTTGGATCGGCAAATTAAGCAATGCCATCTTCACAGCCAGTGTGTCTAGCTAGTTCTTATCATTTAGTCTTGAGCATCGAGGAAGAGCTCGCCAAAGACCCCAAAATCACAGTCCCAGAACGCTATGTTCACGTTGGTCAAGACCCTCCAATTCTAGAAACCCCTATACCAATCCCCACAATCGACATGAAACAACTTGTTTCCCTAGAAACCAAAGACTAAGAAAAAAGGAAGTTCCATGAATGTTGCAAATAATGGGGTCTCTTTCAGGTTTTTTTCTAAACTATTATTTTTAATTAGTTGTCAATTCATTAACAAACATGATAGTTTGGGCTTACATTTCACTTTTTGTGAAATTCATGTGTCTTTGTAAATTTTCTTGGCTGCATGCATTGGAAAAGATATTATCACTTTCTTCTCAAGTAAACAACCTAATAGTTGTCATATTGTTGTTGCGCAGTTGGTAAATCATGGAGTTAGTTCTTCACTCTTGGAGAAGCTGAATGATGAGATTGAAGGATTCTTCAAGCTTCCTTTGGAAGAAAAAATGAAGTACAAGATAAGGCCAGGTGATGTTCAAGGCTATGGAACCGTGGTCCGATCCGATAACCAAAGGCTTGACTGGGGTGATAGGATGTATATGATAATAAACCCTCTTCATAGACGAAAGCCTTATCTCTTTCCAGAGCTCCCTTCATCTTTGAGGTTCCCTCTCTCTCTCTCTCTCTCACATTTATCATTTGTTTTGTTTTTCATAAGCTTTACAAACTAATACATCGTTAATCACAACAAAAAAAGTTATATTTATTTTCAATTTTGTTAAAGTAGCATCAATTATATTTATTGTTATATAAGTTTGTTTTTAGTAAAATTTGTAGCTTTCCCCTTCTTTATTTTTTTAAGCTTAAGTTTTGGGTCGCTAAACTAATTTTCTGTTTTCACTAGAGAAACTTTGGAGGCTTACTTATTAGAGTCACAAAGAGTTGCTATGCAACTTTTTGGTTATTTGGGAGAGCTCCTAGAGATGAAAATGGGAGAGATGGAGGAGTTGTTTGAAGATGGGATGCAATCTGTGAGGATGACATACTATCCTCCATGCCCACAACCAGAGATGGTTGTAGGTGTCACACCTCACTCAGACGTAGCTGGTATCACCATCCTCTACCAAGTTAATGGAGTCGAAGGTTTTCAAATAAAGAAAGATGGTGTTTGGAATTTGGATACTACACATTCACTAAGTTAGTGAAGAACTTAAATCATAGTATGTTTCTCACTTTAAAATATAATGAAAGATAAAACTCATTTTCAATTAACGACAACAATTATTGTGAAGTTTTAATTACCAGGTAAACATGCTGAAGATATTTAATCAAACAATGGTTTCAACAAAGGTTTAGGAATTGTTGCCTCACCATGAGTTCCCAGTACGCAGACTCTACTGTTATGTACCTCCTTGTGCTGCCATTGTACCATGTCATGTACTCAGCAAGGTATGTCGTATCACCGTCCAGGAGAGGGGCAGCGCAAACAAGTTGCCCTCGGATGGCCCATTGCTGAATATGGGCATCATGTTCTGCCACCCAATCCTTCTCCCATTTACCCTGGAGGGATATCTTGTGAAGGTCGCTTTGACGTATCCACGACCATTGGAACCAGTTGCTTCATTCCAAATTGACGGAGGACCCGCTCGGGATGATGCCCCTCCACTATCCAAAAGTATATCAGTGGCACCTCGGCCCTCCAAATATGCTGGCCGGCAGAGCAATACGCAGGCAGGGAGCCCAGTACAAACGTGTACGGCTCCCACACAATCTGCATAAATGAATCGTTATTTTAGTGATTATGTGAAGATGGATGGTTGACATTTGTCATGGAACTTAAAGAGTATTTATCAGCAAATTATTTGATTACTACTACACTGCAGTTTCAGATTTGAAATATCTAAACATAAGCAGGTTTATGACAACATGGACTTATTCCCCATAAAACGTACACTAGAAAAATGCATATAAATTAGACAAGTTGCATATCAATATAACACTCAATACAGGCTTTTCATAGCAACTAGACATATCAAAGATGAAGGTGTGCAAAACCAATCATTGCGGAGACCTCAAAAGTAGGAAATTGTAAATGTGATATACAAGATACAAAACACTAAAATCTAGTTTATTACCAAAAGGTTGAGAGAAAAAGCACAAAAGTTTAAAAATAAATAAATAAATACAATAAGGAAATAGGTTAGAGCCAAACACACTAATATTTTAATTGGGTTTCATTGACATTCTAACCATACACTAACACACTAATATTTTCCCTAGTTTCACTGACACCGTACATAACTAACTGAAATTTAGGGTGTTTATGCTCAAACGTGAAAGGTTAAAATTTATTCTTTCCACTCAGTATTTTTTGTCAACTCCAACTATTTTTCAAGTACTTTGAGCACAAAAATATATATAAGGACTCATTCTTGTACTAATGGTAGTAGGACCAATAGTAATGGGAGTCGGTGCATTCACTAGTAAACTAAAAGCCTAATAAGGTAATAACTAATAAAAGACTTACTAGGACTCGTAAGAAAATAAAACCTAAGATACTTACGATCTCCTAGAAAATCCTTGACTCAACTAAATTACCAAAATATCCCTAATCCACAAGAATTGCAAAAACTACAATTTGTCAACATCAATGAAATTTACCATAACTTTTAAAATACAAATACAAACCCAAATTAAATTTCTTTTTTGACCCTTAGGCAAATATAACTGGGCCTTTAAACCACTCAATTTTCAGTTCCATTGGACTTCATACTTGAACCCCAATTAAATCTTGAATAGACAAAATAAATTGCACTATTAAATCAAGGTAGTATTAAATCAATCTTATCTGGACCTCTATTAATTGCACTTGTTCTTTGTTTTTGTGTGCATAATGAATTAAAATTTGGTAAGCTGGATATGGGTTTCAGCTGATGGTACTTGATATCTGAGTCCAAGTCTAGTGGGGGTGGGGCATATTGCATTTTAATATGAGTCTGTATGCAAATGTCCTTTGGAACTTAACTCAGATAGCAACTAGATAGCGGTAAAAAAGAACCAATTAATTTTACCATATGTTCTGGCTTTTTATTTCAAGATTCAATTCCTAAAGAATTTGGAAGAAACTGAGAGTAATGAATGTCTTAAAACTACAAAAGTATATTAAAGTTTTCTGTCATCGAGGTTTATTTATTTATTGAGTAGCATTAGCAAACTCTATTTTATCGCAACATCTATGTAATTGAGATGTGAAAGTTGGGCACAATTCAATCATGCATCACAACCAAAATTGGAGGGTTGACTTGTTAATATGCAGTGTAATGGCAGGTGTGTCTCCTGCCCAACTAATTGAGAATGTACAACATAACTGGACCATGGTCGTAAAATTTGTTCATGCTCGAGTAAGTTTAGATATTTCGGTCCAGCATAACCAACCTAGCAAGGAACCAAAATTCTGAGATCAACTCAATTGAGGGAAACAAAAATAAAAACCTCAAATTGTGGCGAATTGAGGTCGTAAGTTAACCGAATACGAATACCTGCTCTGCCCGTACTGTAGCCAATGACGTCCGATACGCAACAAGGACGTGTGTGGCATGCTATGCGGTGCTCTTTGGCCCGCTCCACCTAGCAAACATGGGGTTTAGACAAATGGTCGTTATTGAACTTTCGTGTGATAAACTGTGAACAATGTCATTACTGAGAACAATGCTTTATATTTTTAATCCATATAAGCATTAGCAAAGTTTCGTTTCTTTGTTAGTTTGGCATATTTTTAATTATATCAAAGATAAAAATTATATATAATATACTATTACACTTAAATAATGAGAACTCGATGAACGTACCTAATGGCAAGGGGCCCTGAGTGCACTGGCGGTAAAGGTGGCCTCGCAATTGGGCATATTCGTGGGAACCTTGAATAGGCCCACAGCTGCACCAACACCAGTGCTCCTCCAATCTGCATCGCATCCTTCATGGATGCTCTACAAAGGTGCCTATAGAGCCAGGCCAACGCTGCACTACCCCAGCTATATTGTCTCGCATTGCTGATTGGGTTGAGGAGCTGCAGAGGCAGGAGTGAGACCCGGTCCGCCGACTTGTCCATGAACAACAGGGCCCCCAACCAAACAACTAGGTGGTAGCAGGCATGTTGCTGCACTACTTCATCACCGGCGTCCGCAGCTGGGGGAGCGGCAAACCGTGCATCAAGCCACTTGTATTTTATCCTCGCCCCAGTAAGCGTAGACTTGTTTGAGTTGGGTATCGAGGGCGGAGGTTCATGGCCCAACAACACTTGGCACAACTGACTCCAGTTCATGTCTGTCCTCCCAGTGACAGGCACATCCACTGAATCCCCAACATCACCTCTATATCTTGCAAGGTGATGCCCATTTCTCCATGGGGTAAGTGGAACGTGTGCGTCTCCAGACGCCACCGCTTGACCAAGGCCGTGATCAAGGCGTGATCGATTTCCATATCGGGAACCTTGAACAAGCCAGTGAAGCCTGCTGCATCTATGTACTGCGTGATACGTGGGTCTAGCCCACCTTGCGGTAGTACACATTTGCGGCGTCGAACCTTTACGATGCCAGGCACCTGCTGCATCGATTTCCATTGTGTTAGGTAGTACACACGAAGTAATTATAAAACGGAGATGTATTAATAATACAAATACATACCTCGTTGGCGGCGCCACTCCAAAGCGGAGTTGACCGATGATCCGGCTGCCGGTGCAACTGGTTATGATCGTCGGGTCCAGGCTGCACTTTATCTAGTGCCTGCATATCTGACATGGCAGCAAATAGATTGTTAGCAATTATTCATGATTCACTCTATGACAAGATGTAATTACAATAGCAAATCATGCAGTCCGGCATAATCATATAGTAATCAAATTGTGGGTAAAAACTCATAAAAAAGAAAGATGACCATATAACGATCAAGTATTGCCATATATGAAAGATGACCTCCTAGAATTTACAGTTCAGATTCCAATGTTCAAAACCCCTATCCCCCAACTATCAAATAAATGCATATTAATAGCTATCATAATTATCCAATTTCATATTTGGACAAAATTTAAAGGAGAGAAAAAGTAGTATTCAGTAAAACTCTCCTTTGGTCAGGGTTACCGACTAGTTAAAATAAAAATAAGAATCAAAGAAATTAAAAAAGAATCAAGAAACAAAACATTCAGATAGACAAGGATGACCTTTCATATTTTAGTGTTATAAACTACTTTAAAGACTTCATTCACTGTCTTTTATTAAACTGCAACTATGGGGATGGTCTTATACATTCTATGACCAATATAATGAATTTTTAGTTCAAATCACAAAACTCAACCTTAAGCCATTCGCCTCTGTACCAAACTGCTGCCTCTCCCATTTTAAATCAATCAATTGAAGAGAAAAGAAGGGAAGAGATGGGGGGTTTGATTTAAGGCAACTCACACAAGTATCAATATATTGGTCACAGAACACAAACCCTTGATGACATATTCATGATACCAAGGTAAAGTAGATCATCTCAAGATAAAAAAAAAAATGGAAATTACAAGCTATATATATGCACATCCTTCTTAAAAAACTGACTTATAAAAAACCAATTGCATTTGACAATAAAATGAAAAATGGTAATAATTTCAAACACAACCAATTGTTCACACACAGTGAGTCTTTGTGAATTATCTTTTTCAATATCTCATTTTATTACACTTCATTGTATGAACCATGGGCTAGTAGCACATAGCATATAATGAAGCTGTTCCCACATAGTATATAATGAAGTCAAATAAAAGGCCAGCACACATATAATAGAAATATAAGGCTTTTCTTTATCTCAGCACTGAGGCTAGTATCAGGTTTTAAGACTTCTAGATGTTGAACACATGCTTACCCAAATTTTAAGTTCAAAGTTGAGGCAATAGCTAAGCCATTTTAGGCAGCCAGTTACCTATCCTATTGTGGACTCAGCTGAATTAACCATCGTAACATAATTAAAATATTCTGTTACCAAGTATCAATCTATTGGTCACATAACACAACTCTTGATGACAAATTTCATCTCAAGCTATATTGACATATCATCTCAATAGTTTATTTATTAACAAATCAGACCAACAGTTATTTAAACCCAAGATGCCAAGATCAATAAAAATTTGAGGCACTAGGATTCAGTGCATACATTATGCATTCAGCACAAAAGGAGCAGTCAAATTTGTACAGCTTCATCAAAATATGAAATCGTATAATGCATAGAGGTGAATTATATGAAAGCTATGACAACTGTTCAGAAAGGCTTAATTAAAAAACAAAAGGACAATAACAAGCAAAGATAACTTTTTTCGTAATAGGGATTGAATATACAATTATACACTTCCTCTTCTAACAATAGAGATAGAGGTGATGCATGATTTCAGACTGCTGTAACTTCACTCTAACACAAAACAAGAATTGTGACAACTTTAATTTCATAAATCTGATACAGGACAGAAGCCTTAATGGATTGATACAAATTTCGATGCAGGAATTTTAAAACTCAGCATTCAGTTAAGGTTCTTGAATAGGGTTTTGATGTTTAAGGGTTTACGTGGGTTGGGTAATAAAAATTTTGGATCTTGAATGAGTCTGATGATTGTTTGCCTGTTTGGTGTTAAAACAGTGACTAGAACCTTATACAAATAAGGATAAAGTATAGGCACTCACACCTAGGTTCCCTAAGCAGTTAGATTTAGGAATGAGAATGGAATTTTTACAAGTTAATTTTCACACACTATGCAAAGTATTTAAACAAAACAATCACATTACATTTATAATGTCATCATTGTAGCATATAAAACACAACAAAATTCTCATCTTTATTATTAAAATTACTACTTTTGAGTAAGTTTCAAAGAATGCACTTTGCCAACAGACACGGACAAAAATCATCTTTCACCATTGTCATCCAAATATCTCTACTTGAAGCTAAAATTCATGAACCCAGAAACACAGAGATCACAGGAAACTGTAAATGAGCACAACCCATATAAACAGGAAACTATAAATGAATCAGGAAGACGTAGGTAGCCATTGATTGGAGTTATTTATATGGTCTCTACACCGGTGCACACACACAAGATTGATTGAAAGCCCAAAATACCCACACAAAATACCCACACACAACAAAAAATTGCTTCGTATGTGTGAAACAGAGATTTCCAGATGACTTTTTCTAAACCAACAAGATGCATGCAAGGCTAATTATGGTCAGTTGTGATACACAAAACAAGAGAAAGAGAAGAGCAACGTACCTGTAATCAACGGCGGCGGTGAGGGTTCGACGGAAGCACCACGAAGAGTGAGAGGGTGAGGGAAAGTGTAGAGGGAGAGTGAGACTAACGGAGAGGGAGACGTTAAGGTAGAGTACAGGAGAGAGTGATGGCAGAGCGAGGGAGAGTATACAGGAGAGAGTGAGTGAACAGTTTCTGAGACGTTGGGGTTTGAAATGGTAACAGGTTCAGAAAACTCGATTTACAGGTTACCGAGTTATGTGTGTGTCTGTTTTGTCTGCATGGCACAAAGTTCACACCAAACTCGATTATAGTAAAATCGAGTTTTTCAGTATAACTCGATTTCCCATTTGTCGAGTTACAAAACAGGGGCATTTCCCTAATTAGTTTGGGAAAGAGGGCATAATACTACTATTTTTGCCCAAACAGGGCATTTCCCAATTTTGTCCAACCTATGCCCACTAAACTTATTTGCAACTGAACCTATACCCACAAAACTTATTTGCAAGATAACAAAAGATTCTATATCATCCGCCCAAACAGAAGTGGACAAGAAATCCACTGAAAGAACTTTTGAGTCTTTATTAGGAATTCTTGCCCCGATGCCATTTCATCCTAAAGAAATGGTGGGTTTTTTGGCAGAGGCAATGGTACACTTTCATTTGTTAACATAGACAACACAATTGACATGGTAGGTCGATCATCAGTATTATTCTGTATACATAGGAGTGCAATATGGATCCATCTCAATACCTTTTTGACATATGAATCACTTACTGCTAGATCAATTAGTTCTAGCCCTTTACCTGCTTGCCATAAATCCCATGCCTGAGAAAATTTACAAACATTTACAATATTAGAAGCACACATAACAATGAAAATAAATAAAATTCAAAGCTTAAATTTGATTGACATACATATCTTGCTAGATTGAGTGTGCAATTTACATTGTGGAAACTGTTGTTTTTTCTGCCACTCACAATTTCAAGCATTAGGACTCCAAAGCTATCTAAGTTAGACTTTATGGAGAAAATACCTTCCATAACATTCTCAGGAGACATATAACCACTACATCAAAACACAATAAATGGTGTAATTTCACAAATGATTTAATTGTGCATATGTAATAGTAAGATATAAGTAGGTCTTTTATTACTACAATTATAAGGATATATTGTTAACTTACTATGTTCCAACAATTCTATTGGTGTTTGCTTCCAATTCATCCAGTTTGAAAATTAGAAATCTTGGGATTCATATTCATGTCAAGGGGTATGTTACTAGCTTTTAAATCTCTATGAATTATTCTTGGACTTGAATATTTGTGGAGGTAAAGCAATCCTTGAGCGATTCCTTCAATAATGTTGAAACATTTTTTCCAATCTAGAAACTTACTCCTATTTGAATCTATTAGATATAAACAATTAATGTGATCAATAATCTATTGGAAAAGTGATATAAATAAACGCATTTTTTTTTTTTTTTTTGAAAACTAAGTAGATAAAAGTCATTGTTTTTCTTACCAAATAGAAAGTAATCTAAACTTTTGTTGGGCATCTATTCATAGATTAGCATCCTCTCTTCTCCATGAATGCAACAACCAAAAAGTTTAACGAGATTCATATGATCAAGTTTAGGCATGACTATCAACTCATTTTTTAACTCAAGTAGTCCCTGTCTAGAATTTTGCCCTAATCGCTTTACTGCTATATTTTGCCCACTTGCCAATTTTCCCTGATGTGATGATTAAACACATTTAATTTATCTTCGATATAAATCAATTAAAACTATAGAAATTTATTTAAATGTTACCTTATAAAAATCCTAATC
The DNA here is from genome assembly GCA_019022515.1 of Quercus aquifolioides. NCBI lineage: Eukaryota > Viridiplantae > Streptophyta > Magnoliopsida > Fagales > Fagaceae > Quercus > Quercus aquifolioides. The sequence continues at coordinate 84,530,843 of CM032333.1, read as the reverse complement.
TTAGAAGACTCTAATTGCAGTTTAAATCATTGACATTCTAGAATTATGGAATTATGAGATTCAAGATCCTGATAAAGATTTTAACAACCCTCGGACTCCGTTACAGAGACAAACAACTGTGGTAGATTATTGTACCGTCACTTTTGTGTATAATATTGCAAAGCTCTGGTAACTGAGTTTAGTACTGTGTTTTGACGATAATCAATTTGATTTTTTTTTTCTTTTTTTGTTGCAGCCTTAACACGTGTAGCTAATTACCCTGAAATTAGCCTCATTCGCCCCATCATTTGTAATTTCATTGAGGTTGATAGATATGTCCTGGCTCACTAATCAAGCATTTCATTTTCACCATTTGCATATATCAAATTAAATAATAAAAAAATTGGTAAATGTAATTATATATATAATCTGCTAACTATCTAACTTGAAGTACAACTTTTCTCCGTTTGAGCAGATAACACAAAATGCAACAAAAAATCACCACTATAGCCATCGCTGTGAAAATTACAACCCATACCCACTTCTTCGATCCTAGATCTGGACCCTGGTCATAATTAGCCAAGTTAGTAATTATCATATAAGAGTATATTTGCTGCTTTCGATCCAAACAGTATAGTACATATTGAAAATCTAAAAATAAAAGGATTGGATATGAAATTTTCATGTTTTTATTTTTCATAAAAAAAACTACAAAGGGATAAAACAAGTGTTAATTAAACATAATTGGCTAAAGAGAGCCAAATCCTTTCTGTTTAGAGTTCAAAATCATACAAGAATCAGAGTCATCAAGCCTAAACAGTAAAGAAAATAGGTGGAGAGATGCAACTAATATAAACATATATGAAACTCCAAATCCGACCAATTTGAGAAATCTTTAACTCTTTGTTTATGTAAACTCGGTGAAAGAGGAAATAGGACATGCATGCCCTAGTTTAGTAATTTTTACATTATGGTTTGTTCTTTAAAAAATTTTGCCCTAGATTCATTTTTATTTATTTTTTTAGTTTTTTGCATCTCAATACTCAAATTAGCCGTGGCTAAGGATGCTCTAAAATATGGATAAGATTTTTCTGTAATTTGAAGTAATCCCTAAGCACAAGACACAAAGACCTTGCATAAGATCCATATTTTTCTTAAGATCCTTAGCTAAACATTTTTCCAATAAAACCTTAATCTTTTAGACATAAAATAAAATCTTAATTAAGATGCAACAAACATGAATCTAGGGCAACAACTTTAAAGAACATACCTTTAGAGAGAGAGAGAGAGAGAGAGAGAGAGAGAGAGAGAGCAAGCTGCTGGCTGCCGTCTCTTGAGGAGGTTGGAGTTTGGAGAAAGCTCAGTCTAAATCTGTTTGTGAACTGAGAAAGAGATTGAACATATATATATATATATATATATGTGTGTGTGTGTGTGTATGTATGTAAATGGAATCAAGTGATAGGCCAAGAATGTATTGACCCCTTGGATGAATTAACCAATTAATTAACCAAGTGAATTAATTAGATTCAATTACATGCAATAAGTGTGGTAGCACAAACAAATCACCGACTAAGTTAAAGGCAGCAGAAAATAAATTTGACACAGGTGATTTGTTTACAAATGGGAAAACCCACCGAGGCAAAATCCCACTGGGTGAATTTAAGGTCACCAATTCCGAGAATCTATTATTATCAAAACAAGCGGTTACAAGTAAAGGAATCTCAATACCTTATACCAACCTACAGTTGAATCCTTACCCCAATACCCAATTGGACTTGTAATGTAGTGATAATCTCTCTTTTCATTGCACAGCTCTCAGTACGTGACTAACCAATCGATGCATGGATCCCAGAACGTGACTAACACACTAACTTGAGAAAGATGTTGGCTGCAAAATTCTTCAATTCATCCACACAATGAAGATCAAGAAGCTCCTTGGTTATAAAATCCTAAGGCGTACAAATGCAGCAGCTTCTTCAAGAGAAAGATGAACTAGGGAAAATTGTTTCCGATCACAATATGCATCAATAAAACCTTTGTATCAAGTTGCATCATTTGAGATGGTTCTTAAAATAATCCTTATATATGTCTAGAGTTGTGAGAAAAGAAAAACTAAACACATAGATTGGATATGCATGAAAAACAGATTTGGAAATCTAAATTTTGTAATTCTTGATAGATACAGCTGTTGAGCTACATGTCGAGTTTCGAATAATTAAACATCGATAGATACATCTATCGTGCTATCTATCGAGCTTTAATGAACAGTACTTCTTCACTTGATTCTTGGACAGATATGCATGGCTTTAATACTTAGACTTAAACTCTTATTTCTTGAAGTATTAAACACGTCTTAGATCTACCCAATTATAGGTAAAGTGCGTTTTGTCAAAGAATTAGCCAATTCTATATGACATGTGTTTTAAACATGTTCCACATATGTCCTAACATCAAGGCCCAAGGGGAATGAGTGTATAGGTTCTCTAGGGCCTTTTTTTTTTTCTTTTAAAAACAAAAAATTCAAAATCACAAGAAAAAATGGGCAAATGCCCCTTTCAAAAAAAAAAAATCCAGCATTTTGCCTAATTTTTTAAACTAATTAGGGAAATGCCCATCTTTTGAAACACGATTTTCTTAAAATCGAGTTATTAAAAAAAAAAAAATCTGAAGCCCTATAGCGGCGTTTTTAAGAAGCTTATAGTGACGTTTTAAGGACCTATAGTGGCGTTTTGTAACTCGATTTTCATGAAGTCGAGTTACATGCAAATTTTTTTCTTTTTTTTTACCTATAACTCGACTTCATAGAGATCGAGTTACAAAATGCCACTATATGTTCTTAAAACGTCACTATAGGCTCCTTAAAAATGCCGCTATAGGGCTTAACTCGATTTTGAGAAAATCGATTTTCAAAAGAGGGGCATTTTCCTAATTAGTTTGAGAAAGATGGCAAAATGCTGGATTGTTTTTTTAAAAAGGGCAAAGGCCAATTTTTTCCCAAAATCACATCTTTAGTGAGTGTGTATATATATATATATAGACACATAGATACATACGATATAGTGACTCTTGAAAGTTAATTTAGTTCGGTTAAGGGTCGTCAATGGGCTAGGTCGGGCCGGCCCGGCCCATTTTTACTTGGCTCATGGGCACAATGGGCTGGGCATAATGGGCTATTAACTAGTTAATGGACCGGGTCGGGCTGGGCCGAAAGAGGAAACCTTAGCCCATGACCCTGCCCATGGGCAATGCCCATTTTGTCTTTAGCGAACTAGGCTATCGGGTTGGGCTTAATGGGTTGCGCATGGGCTTGTGTTAGAATATTATTTTATTATTTTTATAAGGAAAGAATCGAATTTTTTATAAAGGAATAATCAATCTATTTTTTTAAAGGAAAGAATTAAAGAATTCAATACTTAATTACAAATTTTTTTACAGTCAAATCTATTTAATTTTTTGTTTTGTTGATGGAAACCTATTTAATTTTTTATTTATTAAGGCTTTAAATAGTTTTTTTATTTTTATCTTGAATAAAAAAAATGTCAAATGGTTAATTCAAATTTGATAGACTACTAGAAAAATATATATTTAGTAAACTAAGTTTAGCACAATTACTTTAGGTATCTTACTGGTTGAGGGAGTTCTCTTAAGAAATTCCTCTATAATATCTCAAGATTAATCCTTCATACACTTCCTATATATTTTTGTTATGAATTATGAGTTATTAGGCTGGGTCAATGGGTTAGGCCAATGGGCTGGACAACGGGTTGGGCTACTAGGCTAGCCCACCGGGTACCCATGAGCATAAAAACTGACCCACAGCCTGACCCATTGGGCTAGTGGGCTACCCATGGGCCTCAATAACAACGGGCCGGGCCGCCCATTAGCCCGGTGGGCCGTCGGGTTTCTGGGTTGGGCTGTGGGCCATGGGCTATTTGATGACCCTTAAGTTCGGTATTGAAAATGTAGCTATTATTGGTAATATTTCTTCTGTATAAAGCGAAGCCATTCTTTATTAAAAAAAAGTAGGAATCTTGGGTAATTGAGTGTATCACATGGTAAACTTGAAACTTGAGGGACTAGCTACACACACATGATAAACTTGAGAGACTAACATTTTAGTTTGACCTATATTTTTTGTATTCTTAGCTTTCCTCAAATGTATGGCCTTTAGTGAGTAATTGATAGGTTGGATTGAACATGACAGTCCTTTAGGGTTTTTTGTTGGCTTGATATTCCAGCAGATAATACACATGTGAGACTGTACAGATAACTTCTTTCAAGTAGATGAAGGTGCTGCATATTCCCGTAGCTAAGCTATCCTGTCGGTGATAAATCAAACCCTAAAAAGGCTCTATGCAATGATTATTGGACAAACGTGTCTACACATGTTGGCTTCAAATTTAGAATAGGTGGCCTAAAAAATCCTTAGAAAGATTTTGCAACCTGTAACATAGAAACTTATGTTTTCCAATCATTCCCTTTGCCCTCAGATCTCCTTCACAGATGGCTAGTGAAGGACATAATAAGCTTATCAAAAAAATAAATAAATAAATTAATTAATTAAAAAAATAAAAGAAAAAGAACAAATATGAAATACAATTTTTATTATTTATTAATTTTTGATGTTATTATGTAGTTTTTGAAAGTTTTGACTTAGCACTATTATTTCTTTGATTTTAGGTCTATTTATGCTTTTCCATTATGATATGTTTTAGAATATGTTTTCTTGTTGGTTAAGTTTTATAGTCTTTAAATGGGGTTTCAAGCTTGTAAACAAAAATGAATTATATAGTTTAGTAGAATTTCATATTTTTGTCTCTCTATTTTTTTTAGTGGATATTCCGGTAACTCTTCTTGTGAATTCAAATGCGATTTGGTTCTTGCTATCTTCCACTCCTGTCTACTAGCCTTTTGTTGTTATTTGCTCAAGGAAGAAAAAATGTGATAACGTGCACTTTATTTCCCCATAAAAATTGTGGCTAACTTGATCCAATCAAATTCTGGAAAAATTTTATTTTGGATATATTTTTTGAAACATAATAATTTAAATAATTTAAAAAACAATATAAACAAAATTGGTCTAATCTAAATTGACCATAACATGGAAAACAATTGCAATAAGAAAATGGCTAAGAAATAAGCTATACATTAGTAATAAATTAACGTTTAATGACTTTAATCATAAAATACATATATGATATCGATGTCAATCTTAGTATTAATGTGACATTGATTGAACAACACAACCCCCCCCCCCCCCCCCCCCCCCCCTCCCAAAAAAAAAAAAAAAACCCTTGGCAATATCTTTTCATTTTTATGGGATGTTCCACCCTATGAGAATCGGGTATTTAAAACTTTTCTAGAAAATTCAAGATGATGAAGCCACAAATGTTGCAATATGTCAAAGAAATCGAATTTTCTACAAGAAATGGTTAAAAAAAGAAAAAGATATATGATATCTATGACTAAGAAAATTGCACATTAATACGTAGCGTAGTTGAAAGGTGAAGATTTATTTATTATTTTTAATTTTTTAGATAAATACCAATTTCATTAATCAAGAACAACACTGTTAAATGTAGAATATTATTAGCAACGCGATGTGTTGTACCATGTTGTATATGCCAGAGTGGATGCGGAAGGGGAAGCATAGAATAGGAACATCATGAACACGAGGGTTACGTGGTTCAGCCTTGACGGTTTACATCCACGGAGGAATCCCTTAAGGGCTACATCTTTATTATATAAGAGTGTAGTACAATAACCTGTGTTACAATGAACCCTAACATGAGTATATATAGGCGACTAAACCCTAGACTACTAGTACAAGCAGGAATGGACTTGGGCTTATTACATTGGGCTAATATATCTAATATATATCTCTAACACCTTCCCTCAAACTCAAGGCGGAAGCTCGATGAAAGCTTGAGGTTGGATAAGTATGAGAAGATCACTTGGAGATGCCTTGAAGAATGCCTTTGAAGAAACCAAAATGAAGAATGTGCCAATTGACCAAATTTGGAGTTTCAAATGAAGAAACGGAGTCCAAAATTGGAATCTACGCGAAAAACTGAGCAAGATAGGCCCTTTTGGAAATTTTGACTTTTGGTCAAAGGTCAACGCAAAAAGTCAAAGTCAACTGGTCCAGGGTCAAAGTCAACGGAGACTGGTCCGGGTCGGTTCCGGGTTTCCGGGTCGGGTCACGGATCGGGCAGCAGAGCCGCTGACGTCATCCTATGACGTGTCGCTGACGTGGACTAGGGCTGATGTGGCAACGGCTTGCGTGGCGCTGACGTGTCAAGATGACGTCAGATGACATTAGGCGAGTTCTTCGGCGCGTGGATGGCACGTGAGAAGTCCACCGGCGCGTGGACGAGAGGCCAGAAACGTTAGTGGCGCGTGTGGGCGCGTGTATTTGTTTCGGCTGCCGGTCTTCCTGGGTTTTGTAGATTGGTGGGTGACGAGGCCGACAGAGCGGCGCGTGTAGCATAATGCAGTCTGAATTCCAGAATTTCGGCGGCGCGTGGGAGGAGCAAACGGAGGCTTTGTCAGCGCGTGGAGGCGCGTTCAGCCGTCGTTAGATTCCAGGTTCCTGGGTTTTGATCGCGAGAGGCCGTGGAGCACATCTGTATGGTTGGTTTCATCAGGTGAAGCATTGATTTGCACAGATCTGAGATTGAAGCCACGGGTTTGCTTGAGTTTATGGATCTTTGGGCACAGCAGTTACACAACAACGATGATTTCGTGGGAGCTGTGTGATGCAGTGGGTCCTGATTTGAAAGCAAGCATGGGCACCGTCGTGGATCTGTGCCACGCATGTATTAATCTTCTTTATTGTGTAGAGATGTTTGTTTGATGCCAAGAACGGAGTTTGGCTCTGATACCATGTTAAATATGTAGACAATATTATTAGCAACGCGATGTGTTGTACCATGTTGTATATGCCAGAGTGGATGCGGAAGGGGAAGCATATAATAGGAACATCATGAACACGAGGGTTACGTGGTTCAGCCTTGACGGCCTACATCCACGGAGGAATCCCTTAAGGGCTACATCTTAATTATATGAGAGTGTAGTACAATAACCTGTGTTACAATGAACCCTAACATGAGTATATATAGGCGACTAAACCCTAGACTACTAGTTCAAGCAGGAATGGGCTTGGGCCTATTACATTGGGCTAATATATCTAATATATATCTCTAACAAACACTAACATCCTTCCTCCACACATCCCGAGTAGATTCAGGCAGGGAGTTCATATTACAACAATTACAGGGAAAGGTGTAATTGACAATTCTCTACTATGAGCCACCATTATGCCATATATGCAAAGAAAGTTAACGGGGGAGAAAAGAAAAACCTGAATCTAACAGAAGTGGTAAAGCTAGATAACAAAGGATAATTATCCTCTCTATTACTATATCATCTGCCCTAACAGAAGTGAGCAAGCAATCTATTGAAAAGAACGTTTTGAGTCTTTGTTAGGACCTGGGAATAATTGCCCTAAAGCCATTTCATCCAAAAAAAAATGGTTGGTTTTTTGGCGAAGGCAATGGTGTACTATCATCTCTTAACATAAATAACACATCTGACATAGTGGGCCGATCATCAGTGTTATTCTGTATACATAGGAGACCGATATGGATCCATCTCAACACCTTATATTTGACACATGAATCACTTATTGAAGGATCAATTAGTTCTAGCCCTTGGCCTTCTTCCCATAAATTCCATGCCTGAGAAAATCATTTACCGTATTAGAAGCACACATAACAATGAATATAAATAAAATCCAAAGCTTAAATTTAATTGACATACATATCCTACTAAATTGAGTGTGTAGTCAACATGGTAGAAGCTATTGTTTTTTCTACCACTCACGATTTCAAGTATCAAGACTCCAAAGCTGTAGACATCGGATTTTATAGAGAACACTCCTTCCATAGCATACTCAGGAGACATATAGCCACTATATCAAAAACACCATAAAAATTTCATTTCACAAGTGATTGAATTGAGCACATGTAATAGTAAGATTAAAATAGGACTTTAATCATCACAAGTGGAGGGGTTTATTATTAACTCACTATGTTCCAATAATCACATTAGTGTTTGCTTCCAATTCATCCGGTTTGAAAATTCGTGCCATGCCAAAATCAGAAATCTTAGGATTCATGTTTTGGTCAATGAGTATGTTACCAGCTTTTAAATCTCTATGAATTATTCTTCGTCTTGAATATTTATGGAGATAGAGTAGTCCTTGGGCGATTCCTTCAATTATGTTAAAACGTTTTTTCCAATCTAATAACTTGCTCCTCTTTGAATCTATCCAATATAAACAATTAAATAGATGTGATCAATAATCTAGTTTTTAGAAAGTAGTATAATAAAGTTAAATTTTATTTTGAAAAATAAGCGAAGGAAGTACTAGTAAAAGTCAATGTTTTTCTAACCAAATAGAAAGCAATCTAAACTTTTGTTGGGCATGTATTCATAAACCAACATCCTCTCTTCTCCATGAATGCAACAACCAATAAGTTTAACAATATTCACATGATGGAGTTTAGGCATGACTATCAGCTCATTCTTGAACTCCAGTATTCCTTGTTCTGAATTTTTCCCTAATCGCTTTATAGCTATTGTTTGGCCCCCTGTCAATTTTCCCTGATGTGGTGATTAAAAAAGATTAATTCAGCTTAGATGTAAGTTACTCAAAACTACTTGATGTAGAAATTTATTTAGAGGTGACCTTATACACAGGCCCAAAGCCTCCTTCTCCAAGCTTGTTTTCTAATGAAAAATTGTTTGTTGCAGCCATGACACATGTATAGCTAATAACACTGAAACGAGCTCCATCATTCCAATCATTTAGAATTTCATTCATGTTGATAGATGGGTCCAAGCTCAATAAAGCAAGCAATCCTTTTTCACCGTTTGTTTCATCACTCCCTGTTTAAATTTCCATAGAACATCATAATTTGCATATATCATATTAATAATCAAGAATTGGTAAATTTAAATATTATATATATATATACACACACACACCTTGATTTACAACTGCTCTCCGTTTGAGTAGATAAGACAATATGCAGAAAACAATCACGAGTAGAGCAATGGCTGTGAATATTGCAACGCATATCCACTTCTTTGTTCCTATACCTGGTCATATGGAGCAGTGTTAATAATCATCAAATAAGAAAATATTTTCTGATTTTGATCCAAGTTGTACTGCATATCGAAAATCTACAAATACAAGGGAATGAAATTTTCTTTTTTTTAAAAAAAAAAATCAAATTATGGAAGATGTACCCTTACGAAGGGATAAACGAGTGTTGAGCATAATAAGCAAAAGAGATCCATCAAAAGGTTTAGACATATATACCTTAGTTTAGATCCTTCAAACCCAAAACTTAACTAAAAAGGTGTAGACATATATACCTTAGTTTAGTTAGTTTTACTAATGGTTTAATTTTTAAGATTCTTGCCCCTAGATTCATTTTTTGTTGCATCTGTAATTTGTGTAAACCCAGAGTAGAAGGCACATAAACCTTGAATAAGATCCATATTTAAGATCCTTAGCCATGGCTAATTTCTACCATCTATATATAAGCAACAAACATTTTTCCAGTAAAACCTCAATTAAGATAATTAAGATGCAATACACATGAATATCTAGCTAGGGCAAAACTTTTTTAATGAACAAACCTTTAGTGTGTGTATATGTAGAGAGAGAGAAAGATCAGAGAACCTTCTTTCTGTGGAAACTAGGAAACTTTAGGAATTGAGTGTATCACCTGATTTAAGATTATTCCCATTTACGCCATGAGAAGTACACAACAAGCATGAGAAAATAGAATAATGAACACAAATTTGAGAATTTTTATCATGTTGTTAGTCGGTAAGATAGACTAATGACTTTTCACTTGTTAGCTAATTAGCTAGCTACTTATATGCTCATGCCAGCGTATATATAGCGCGGGTCTACAAGGAAACATACAGCTGCTGCCTGCTAAGGTCAAACACCTTAGGCGGTCCATTGAAAGAATATATATATATATATATATATATATATATATATTTGAGAAACATTAATGAAAGAAAATTGGTTATATTGGGAAAATTATTAGGTACTCCCGTAGTGTCATAAATGCGTACTTTCTTCTCTCACATGAATGGTAGGTCCCACCATAAATTTAATTAGTGGAATCCACTATTCATGTAAGAAAAGAGTACGCATTTATGATACTTCCGGAATACACAATAATTTCCCGGTTATATTGAGACATAACCAAAAATTTATTAAAGAAATAATTTCATTGGTTAATGAACTATGCATAGACACAAAAGTATCAAAGGTATGAATGACTATCATAAATCCATGGTTTGATTATTTTACTAAGGGTGTGTTTGGATACTACTTATTTTACTGAAAATTAAAAACTTATTGCTTAAAAAAAAAAAAAAATAATTTTTGGGTTACTGTTCACTCCCCCAAACACTGTACATTTGCCTTAATGCACTGTTCATGTCCCATGAACAGTGCAAGAGGCGCTAGTAAAAAAAAAAAAAAAAAAAAAAAAAAAACGCAGACGCGTGAGTTTTCATCCGTATCCAAACGGATACTAAGTGTGTGTTTGGAAAAAATTATTTTTGCCAACTTATTTTACCATTCAGCTTATTTTTAATACTATTCATGAGCTCCACTGCACTTTTTAGTACTATTTATAGGTCTCACTGTACTGTTTCAGCTAACTTTTACCTTTATTTACAGTATTTTTAGCAAAAAGTTTTTAATTTCAGTAAAATAAGTGGATCCCAAATAAACCCTTAAATAAGTATGCTCTGACACTTCATTTCACATTGCCTTTTTATCTTTTTATGTCTTCTTAAAAATTTAACGTAGTTTTTTTTTTTTTCAACCATCTATTCTATTAAAACTCTATATTATAGGATTTAGGCCCCGGTTGTCACAAAATAAATCAAATTTTAGTCAAGTAATTAATTAATTATGCTCTTGATTGAATTGATTAACACATCACACAAGCACAAATCACATATGACACCAATATGATGGCCAATGAAAATTGATGAAACAATCCGTTTCACAATAAATAAATAAATAATTGAGAATGATTTAAACCTAACAATCCTCAAGATAACATATCCACTAGAATAGAATCAAAGTTTGTATAATAGATTTAACCCTAAATCTAGTACTACCTCATTTAGTACTTATTGGTGTGACTACACGTAACTCTAAATTCCACAAACTCTTCTATTTTGAATAGTTGTAGATGAACTCCCCTGTTCGTGACTCCAAGATCCACTCTCAAAGATTTATTAAGTAACTGTGTTTAGCTAATTTTAGGCTCTATCATTGGATTTGTTGTTTTCATGTAATCTCTAGTTCATGTTTTAAGAGAGCTTGGAAAAATCCAGATTTGGGCAGTAACATTGCTCTCTTGCACGTGTAAAAACGTGCTCTAAAATTTGTATTTATATGTACTTAAGTTCCATCAAAACCCTAGATCAAACAGCTAAGAAAAGAAGTTGAGAATCTAAACTACCTGAGTCATGATCGGTTGAAACATTCTGTTAGATTGGTCGAGATAAGTGATTTTTTACCTGTCAAGCTAAAGTAGAAATGCAGTCTTGCAGGGGTTCCTTTTTTGCATTATTGATCAAATATTATCTAATGTAATTTTATTTAGATAAACTAAGTCTAAACTATTACAATTGTTCATGGTTGCCAATCTAAAAATATGGACTTTACAATATCATTTGACATTTTTTATAATTGTGTTTGCATATGAAATTATATAGTTTGCTAATTTTTTTTTTAAAATGATGTACTAAGATTCTAATAAAGGGTATTATTAAAAAAAATGATACTAATAAAGGGTTTAAGTAGAGAATAAAAAATTCTTATTCAAGTAAAAAAATATATTAAAATAATGATGTGAAATTGTGAGGTCTCATTTGCTCATTTGGCATAATATTAAGGGTCAATTTGAGATAATTAATTAAGGGGCAACAAGAGCACACTACAGTGACAATTAAAAGTAAATTTTTTGCTAAATAAATTAAATATTATATATTAAAATATAACATTAGTTTTAAGAAACAACAACAATAATAATAATAATAATAATAATTGTATACAAATCAACTAATTGCGGATAGATTAATAATAAATATTAATTTTATATGCCTTAACGTATATATAAACCCCCTTCTACACCGTTTATAATCATTAGTTTTCTTCATAATTGATGTTCTAACAGTCCGTCCATTGGAATGTTTAAATGTATAGTTTGAGATACGAATAAATGGAAAATAAAACCTAGCTCAAAAAAACTTTGGGCTCCTGTTATTTCAACAGTGTGACTTTTGTTATCTTTAAATTAGTCTATATTTCACTCTACTATAAAAACATAATTGTACTATAGGGTTTATTTAATTATACAAGATATTCCGTAACTAAAAATTCATTTGATCAATCCATAAAATATTCATAGTGAAATAAAGATAAAATAATTTACCATCACATTATTATTAGTATATCTTTAATCTTTGAGTCCCTAATTTAATTTCTTGATTATTCCTATTTTCTTAGAATTTCATTTCATTAAATATATATTTTTAGTAACCCTTTACTAAAATGACCAAACATGATACTCTAAATAATCAATTCCCATTAAATCTATGTCAAGGGAATATTTCTTATCTCTTATTGAGATTATGGATTCAATCTTAAGCAATGATGTTCCTAAAACGATAAATATGATTACACAACGTATTAAGGTTTTAACTTACGTTTCACATTTGAGTTCATGATCCTCAGAATTAAAGGACTATGCTCTTTAGAAATTATGAGTTTAATTATTCAAGTGATAATAGTTTGTAGTACAATCAATCAGATCGGTCCAATCCAATGTATTCTAATACATCCATATGTCAATCAATAATCTCCACTTCCATAATCAAGGTAGACAATCATGATTAATATGTTATACTCATGTCAAATAAAATGTTGATGTCATCGTTTACTTCAAAATAAAGTTTATATGTCACAAATGAATTGTGATATAGATCTTCAATATTCATAAAATGAGTATAACTAAAATAAAAACATTAAGATATATTCATGGAAATATACTGACATATAGGATTTTAAATGACAAAATCTAAATGAAGATAGAGAAGGTCCCTATTGATCGATGTAAAGATAAATGATTCCACTTAGTTTTTAATTTTAGTTAAATATATGAAAATATAGGTATCAACCTAGACTAATTAAATAAATTACGTAAAAAACCTATAGTTAAATAACTTTGTATATATAGCTAAAGTCAAAATTATTAATTGAAAATTATAGCACTTTTTAATATGAATTGCAACCTAGATAGTTATATAGTGATTGTAATCAAATTTATTTATTGTTGAATGATAGTATTTTTTATGTACTTTATCAACAACTAATAAGTAAAATTATTAAAGAAATAATTGGTTAAATAAATTGGAACTAAGTGGAATCATTTATAATAAGTATATATATATCCATGAGTTAATAATAATAATAATAATAATAATAATAATAATAATGATTAATGCATTTAATTATTATATTAATTAATTTTTGTTAGAAAAAATATTTATAAGATAAATGACATGTGGCAAGCCTTTACATAACTAGGTGGCAAAACTTAAACAATTCTAGAGTTTTCAGAGTAAAAAGAGATATGTTTTATTTGATAATTAGTGCTAATTTGTGCAACATATTGGATAGTTAGAAAATGTTAAATATCTTCACTTTGTTTAATGCAACGATTAAATAAAAAATAAATGAAAATCAATAATTCTAATTCAAAATAAAAGTTGAAAATAGATACAAGAAGATTGGTTTTACATATAGCAGTCATCTCAAATATAATGAACTTTTTATAAAATGAAACAAAGATATGCACATCTTGAAAAAAGAAATCCGCATGCATATTTTTCACCAAGCTTAAGCATAACTGGTATAGATACTTTAGTGTCAAACATGAGAATAAAAATATGAAAATATTTTGGTAGCATCCAATACCTTCAAGCTTTCTTTTTGCATTTAATTCATTTGTAGTTTGTATAGAAGTTTCAACCACGTTGCAACAATCCATATATAAAAATAATAATATTATTATTATTAATCATGTAAAATTTTAGTTAAGTTCATATATTTCCTTGGAAAGGCAATACTTGTTGCGTATAAGCTCTTACACATAGTTTTACACATACTCCATTTTTTAATTGAAACCGCGACGTCAAGTCATGATTTTTAAATTCAAAATTATGACTTTAAGTAATAGTTTCAGTTTAAAAATCAGATTTGTGTAAAACTATGTGTTATAGTTTGTGTGTAATGATACTTTTTAAGTTTGCAAGGATCTTGAGTCCTAATATGGCTTGGTCAACATTATGTCCAAATTAACAGTCGTACACAATATTATGTAAAAATAAGTCTAATCTATATATACTATAAAATTGAAGTCTTTGGCCATTTTTTTTTTTTTTTTTACTTTTATTTGACTTCGTAAGAGCTTGCCACATAGGATTTGAAGCTCTTACATTTTTTCACATCAGCAATATTAAAAAAAAAAAAAAAAAAAAATCAAAATCCAAAAATAAAAATAAATAAATGCTCGATCAACTCCTTTTCTCTCCCCCCAAAAATAAAAAGGAAGCCCGACTCTTCCAAACACAGACTCTATCGTCCCCTTCTTCTTCAACTCTACCTTGATGGCACTTCGACAGTGGTGAGACACTCCATATTTTAGAAATCAAGGCTTGTTGTCTTCATTTGTAACCTTTTTTGCCCTTTGCGGTTTCATGGTTTTATGATTTTGCCATTAGCTCTTCTGGGGTTTTTATCTAATTGCTGTATCGTTCACTTTGATACACTCCCTTCACTGTCTCTAACCATCTACAGGCCTCCTCTTTTTATTTATATTTTTACTGAAAAAAATAATAATATTAAGAAGAGAAAGGCATAAAAAGGAAGAACAAATCCAGTTTTATATTCATTTCTTTTATTTTATAATTATTCCTGAAATTTAGTTAATTAAACAAAGGAACAAACACTATTGCATAACAAAGAACAAATACTATTGCATGAAATTTAGTCAATTATTTATGTAATATGTACAACTCACACCAAATAATACTTGTAAACATGCATAAAAAGAAGATACTTGTACTCATGTAATGTATGTACAACTCACACTAACATTTGCATTGATGGAGAACAAAATGAGTTTTTCAATGGCTACAACATAGCAACAAAAGAAAAAGATACAAAAAATTATTTAAAGTTGCAAAACAATCAATAAAGTAGCTAAAAAAGAATAAAAATTGATATTTTACATTGCAAAATTTATTGGATAATTGAGGATATTAGGGATTGGAATACTAATTTTTATTTAATTTTTTGTTTGATTGATTGATATGTTTCATATGCTCTATTGTTTAGCTGAAAAACCTTTTGTAAAAATAGTTTTCCACATTTTCCAGTATTTGGTATGCTAGGTTCTAAAAGTTTAGAACAATTGGCAAACCGTGAATACAAACTTGTCTAAATATAGATCTTAGAGTCTATATGGTTTATTAGACAATGCTCAAGGTGATACAAGTCAAGATTCAAGAACATATAAGTTGTAGAAAGAAGAATTTGAAATCTGCCTGCCTCGACTAATTGAGAAGAAAGCTCAATCAATCAAGATGCATTTCTGAAAAATTTATTTAAGGCCTAATAGCTCATTAAGTAATTAGGGTTTCAGATTTATTTCACTAAGCATTTAAAAGAAACCCTAAAGCATGTTTTAGAAGGGTTTTTTAAATAGAGAAGAGTGCTTCTTGTGCCTCATATTGTAGATCTAGGATTTTTCTACCCAAAGTTCTCTAAAATCTTCTACCGGCAATATTCTTTAAATAAACTCAAGATTTGGTATTGTAGAAGTTGCTACTACAAGATCAACAACTGCTGATGATTTAAAGATTTGAGTGGGATCTCAAAGTCACAAATGTGGATGTTTGTGTTTAACAAATTCAGTTAGAAGAGTCTGGGAATTCGAAGCTGCATGTGCTCACGTGAGTAAGTACTACAAGAGGTAGCTTTCGATTTAGGAAAAAATTTATTATAAAACTTCCATTCCATGTAGTGAATTTGTTGCCTTAAGGATGGTTTGAGTTAAATACACCCTAGGTTTTTTACCATGAAACTGGACTATTTCATTAGTTTTCCTGGATTATCGTATTGCTTGTTTTCTTTACTTTTCTGCATTAAGTGATATGATTGTTTATGTTTAACCTAAATCTGAATAATAAACCTAAGTATCAACTTAATTAATTAATTAGGTTAAACAATCTGAATGTATAGGTGTCTAAATGAACTAACAAGTAGTATCAGATGAGATTAGCTCTTAATTAGGTAGGTGCAGTTTAGGAAGGCATTGTTTCCATGAAAAGAAGTCATTAGAGAGGCTGGAGGAGAAGAGGTGCATTGTCAATTCCAAATTCTCTTAGTTTCTACCTTAATTAGTTGATTATAGTAGGCTGCGCATATCCAAGTTTATATTTTCACATGAGAAAATCAAGGAGTTGACTTTGCTTTAGCTTAAATAATAAAAATGCTAGCCGTCCACTTATATGGTCTGTCTATAACATGTGATGGGTGGTTATTAATAAGTAAAAAATGTGATGTTATTGTTAGGTCTAATTGAATATTAGTAAGAATTTTGGACATAAATATTTTGTAAAAATATTATAAGATAGTTTGTGATGAAGCGTAAGTTCGTCAGTCAAATAAGTTCGTCAGTAGAGTAAGTTCGTCAGTAGAGTTATACTGATGAAGCATAAGCTTTGTCAGTCGAGTTGGTCAGATGGAAGCAATCCTCAGCCTGTATGAACGTACTCTCAAAGGTGGTCACCGGTGTGGTGCCTGCCACAATACCTCCGATGCCAAAGTCAGTATAAAAAGCTCTCTTAGGAATAAACAATGTAATTGAACAGAATAAAAGAGATCTCTTAGTGTCTATGTGTGTATGTACCTTGTACTTGGCAATGTGTGGGCTTTATATATGTTTTTCATAACTTCTAGTCGTTGGGGTAGTTATGGAGGTCTTAATGCTCCTCTTGGTAACGTTTGGTGCTGTGTAATGTGGCTTTAATGTGCTCCAACGGTTCATACAGTTGGCTTTGTAACCGTTCTAGGTGTAATTGTGCTGCATTGAATGGCCTTCCTGCCTTCGTCAGTGACGTGGGTATTAGTTTGTGTACGTAAAATTACTCTTTTTGCCTTTACAATCTCAGGAAAATTTTTGCTTAATGGGTCTCTATATGTAGGGATTGAGCTATCATTCGACTAAGGGGGCAATGCCCCCCCCCCCCCCCCTCCTCTCTCTCTCCAAAAAAATTAAAAATATATATATTATTATATATATGTATACTAATTTTAGCAATTTTGTTTTATAAAATTACATTTTGTTTTCCTTAAACAATACCATTGATTATTTTAAGCATAATGCTATACTCACAAACTTTTTTACAACATTTTCTTAAACTATTTTGGTAGCAAATTCTTAGTAGTTCAAATAATGAGTCCATCACTCACATCATTTTTTTACTTACCAGTAACCACTTATCATATCAGTAATTTATAAAAAAAATAATTATAAAAAAAGCTTATATATAGCTTTATCATTTTCCTCATTTTAGTGACCATAAAAAGATTTATAGATCTAAAATCTAAAACAAGATATGCAAGCCCCAAAAAAATAGCTTAATAACAAAAATTACTAATAGTAAAACTAAAAACAAATTAAGCTCAATTAATCAATTTTATCTAAAATAAAAGACCCTGCCCTTTAAGAAATTCTAAACAAAAATAATTTTGTTCTTACCTACATAAAAAAAATAAAAAAAAATAAAATCTTAATAGCTAAGTAATAGCAAAATCAAAAAGTAAAACCACCCCACAGAACTAATAGTAAAGTTGGCCCCTAACCGAAAGCTTTGGCTCCGACGGTGTTTATACGGGCTTTCCCTATTAATATATGATTGCTTGCTTGGCGTGATGAACTTCAAATTCCTGCGTGATTACAACTGACCCACGTTCACATTGCCTTCTCAAATATTATATTTTTACGCGAGAAAGACGAAGAATTGACTCTAATTGTGGGATACGGTCAACAAAATAAAATTATATCGTTTGTCCACTATGGTTTGAGAAAATACATTACACTGACTTCTATTTATAGTACACAAAATAGATAATAAATAAAGTAGATTTTTGAAGTATTAAATACTAAAAATTTTAGAACTTTTGATGAAAATGCTCTTAGACATAGAAAAAACGAAGGCCAGCATCTCCAAATTCCAATATTCCTTTCTTTTCTATCCTGCGTGATTACAATTGACGCACCTTCCTTCACATTGCCTTCTCTGATATCATCATATTTTTACGCGAGAAAGACGAAGAATTGACTCTAATTGCAGGATACGTTGAACAAAATAAAGTATGTCGGTTGTCCACTATGGTTTGTCGAATAACAAAGTCATACTAGTCGGTTTGATGTTTAACATGCTTGACCACTTTCTTTATAATGGTCATTACTCATCATCTACTACGTCATATTAGTTTTCATCTTTGAGAAACATTTATGCCGTATTACTGACGTAACTATTAAAAAAGTAATGTGTGTCAAAAATTAAACATAACCTTTTTAATCATCACATAATAAAAAATTTAATACATCTTGAACTAATGAAAACTCATTTATGCTAAAAAAAATTTCTATCCAAATTACAAAAATTTCTAACACTTTTAACATATTCAGCCAATAATTTGTTTCCCTGTCATCTCTCGTGACACACATGTACCTGAAAAAGAAACAAAACAAAAGATAATTTTTACGCCGGCATTTGTCAAAAGTAGACACATTTGTCAAAACCATAATTGCGCCCACCAGTGGGCGTGACTGTTTTTTATTTTAGATTTATTTTTTATCAGGCGTGACTTCTTTATATAATTTAGCGTGGAACAATGTAATGAACTACTTTAAAATAGTGAATAGAGATGAAGGCCCATGGTTCTATGCTTTTATTTTCATATGGCTTTTTGAGAACTAGGATTGTAGGTATCATTTTTTGTTTTTGTTTTATCCTCCCTATTCTCCTTTTTATGAGAGGCCCACTTTAATATATATCCCCCCGCCCCCCAGGAAGAGATATGGGTACATTGACCTCACAGACCTCTAACGAACATAATTTTTTCTCTTGGATTCTCTCTTTCAGTTACTATCAATTAATTTCTCAAAAATAAACTATGGATAGTATGAACACAAAATTTCAAGTTTAAAAATCAAACAATTAAAATAGTTTTACAAATATATTTTTTTATTGATGAATGAATGGGTATAATTATTTGTATTTGTATTCGTATTCTATTACCAAAAAAAAAATAAAAAATTATCTTTTAAATCAATCTCCTTGAAAAAGTTTTCAATTCAAGAATTGTATTGATGTAGTCTTGAGTTGAACACAAGTTGTTCCCCACTTTGATTGAAAAGTAGATGAAGAGATTTTGGATTGGATTTTGATGAATATATCTCTGATTGTGCGTTTGTTAGAGACTTCTTGTTTTTTGTGAACTCTTAAATGTTTATCATCTTAGAAGATTTGTGGTGGAAGTTCCTTGAGACTTTAGATATTAAATCTAATAAAATTGCAATTGATTAGAGTTCTTGAACTTTTTAGAGGCTTCAAAATAGAACTCTAAGGCTATGTTTGTTTGGAGTGATTTTAGGGAGAGTGGAAAATGAATGAGAGAAAAGTGTAGAGAAAATGATATTTTTGGTTGTTTGGTTGAGGGTGGAAAAGATGAGAGATTTTGGTGGGACCCACCGGTTTTCTCTCCTCCCCCTCCAAAACACAATCTCTCCAAATTGGAGAGAAAATGGGAGTGAAAAATGGACAAAAATATTTGGACAAAATTGTCCACATATTCTTTTGGCAACCTCACCCTGGCGTAATAAATGATTAAAATGTGGTTTTCCTATCATTTTTTTTTTTTTTTCTCTTGGGTTTCACTGGACACTGATTTTTTTTTTTTTTTTTTTTAATATGATGATGTGCATCAGTGCATGAGTCTTTTTTAATAAACTTGGGATGATTGCATTTTTTTTGGTTGGTTGTTGCCTTTTTTTTTTTTCCCTTAATTGAGCATTATTTTTAATAAGGACATATTAGTAAATTTATACAGACTCCATTTTCTGTCCTCCCATTTTTCTTTCCAACCAAACAAAAAAGATTTTCATCCCTCCACTTTTCCACCCTTCCAACCAAACACAAATGAGAAAAACTAAAATCTTTTTTATCCTCCCACTTTTCTATCCTCCGAGTCAAACGGACCCTAAGACTTGGAGGGATTATTTCGATGAATGTTTTGAATGTTCTTTGCATTCACAAAGTTGTGGTGGAAGTCTTTTATGGTTTTAGAGGCTTGAGTAAATAGAGTTTTACTAATTTGAAGTCTTTTGTAGTTTTTGGAGGCCTTTTTGAGCTTAATTCTATTGAATTTTGATTTAGAAGGACGATGCAAATTATTTCTCTTTGAATATTCTAATTTGAAGTTCTTGATGTTCTTGACAGCTTTGGAGCATGCATGATTCCAACAAAGTTTTGAGACTATTGAATGTCCTTTTTAGGAGATCTAATGAGAATCTTTATTTATAAGAGTTTTGAGAAGGTTTAATGATATATGATCGATTATGATTGATAACATATGTTATAATTTAAATTGAGAGACTTTAAGTCTTATTTTCTAATGGCCACATGTCATAATTTGATTAGCCAAAATTTTTTAATTTAAAATAACACATGACAATATTTAATTAAGCTACTTGTTCAATTTTAAATTAAAATATCAACATCTATGGACGTGTGATTGGCTTTTGGATATTTTTGAAATTTTTATTAGTGATATTTTGAAATTTTCTATTAGTTTGAATAACAACAGTGATACCGGCCCACTAAGTAACACATGGTGCTTTGCAATTAGTTTACTCTATGATCTTAGTGGCATAAAAGGACAATTTGCAATTGGTTGAAAATTTTGCATTCTATAAATATCCCCTTGGCGTTTGTCCACATATACCTTCTTTTTGTGTGGCGTGTGAATGGGTCTCAAAATTTGAATTAGACGCTTGAATCTTGAACTTCGTCAATGCTCTGTTGAAGATTTTTTTTTTTTTTCTTTCCTTTTTAAAAAAATGTAAGACAATTTATTAAAGTAAATTAGTTTGGAATACATTATCTAAATCACTAAGTAGTTCTTCTATCTATATATTAGTGTCTGCAGTTAAAACTATTCTTCTTACAAGAATGTGAGCCAACTTATTCCCTTCTTGTCTCACATACTGAAACTGGCAATGCTGTAGAGCACACCCCTAACTGTGCGTATCCTCAATTACATTCTCATATAGTGTACTATATCTATCAAGAGCTTTCAATGCCTGAACAATCCACCACCACGTTGTAGATGCTAAGTTCTTTTGCAAAGACTACCGCTCTATGTTCTGCCAACGCTTCAGTCAACTCCACTGTGTGAGGTAAACCAATACCAAGTAATTTTGACTATAGCAATACACCACGCTGTCATTTAGGTCACGATGTCCCTTTTTTGTTCTTTGCATGTTTTTCCTTCATGTATTGCTGTTTGATGTTTTGTGAGGCCAAGAGCAAGCCACAACCATTTGTAAGTCAATCCTAATCATGTCTCATTCTTTTATTATTATTATTATTATTAATACAGCCACTGCCTCTAACAATTGTTAGGGCACTCCTTGTCACAACCTTATAAAAGCAGCCCTGATGGCACAAATCTGTTTCCAAGTGAAGACAAAAGTGAAAGGAGATCTCCTTTGTCTTTGCATAGGTATTGTTCTTCTTCCTCTTAGTGTTACGTGCCTGCTTCAAGCCTTCAATCTTTCTTTTTTTCTTTTCTTTTCTTCTTTAATCAACTTCATGATCACCTCCATGGCTTTTTGTATTGCATCTTCAGGCAACCAGCAACCTTTTTTTACGTATATCACATAAATCAAAGCCTCTGTGTTTAAATTAATTCCATGGCCCTTGTATTTTGTCTTTAGGTCTCACAAATGTGTTGCTTTTTTACTTTGGTAGCATAAAGAAGAAGAACCCACGGCATCAACAAGTTTTGTGGCTCCAAGTTTTACTGCTTCTTCACATAGTTGTCTTTTCCTTCCTTTTTTTTCCACCAGTCGTAACTCTTATCTAAGAGGATCACCCTATATATGGAGGAGGCTATCCTAGAATACTGTTAGCTTCACACTTTCTATCCCCCCCCCCCCCCCCCCTCCTCCTTTTTTGAGAAAAAAACCTATCTCTCTCTCTCTCCGTTACATGAAAAACTGAAGCTTAATCAATGAATTAGAGAATTACGAAAAACTGAAGCTTTATTTTCTTTTATTTTTTCAGACATGCCATGAGATTTTCTTCGTGCAATTTGTTCATGTTTTTGTAAAACTTATTCTTTTGGCTTTCTTTGTTCTTTGGACCTTCAATGCATATGTTGCCACCCTAAATCTTCACACTATTTCTCTATGGGCTGGCCACATTATTTTCATTTTGGTCAATGAGTGGTGCACTTAAAAGGATGGAAATCCGCATGACCTTCAAATATGATTCTCGCATAGCGAGGCCAAGAGCCCCAATTGCCCCCTTTGCATGCATAAACGTCCTTGCGTTTCATTTGTATTTCGTAGTATTTTCCATTGCTTGACTTGCTCCTCTCTTCTTTCTTGTTTGTTTTTTTTGTTTTGTTTTTGGAAGCAACTAGCCATTGATTGTGTTGTGGTGTTCATCCTTGCAATGATGCTCTCACAAGCATCCATTGGCACACATCTTTGCAACAAAGCCCAATTGGCACTTGTCTTTGCAGCGAAGCTGTACTGGCATCCATCTTTGCAATGAAGTCATACTAACATCCATCTTTGCTACAAAGCCACACTTGCAAAGGTTTTTGCAATAAAGCAATATTGGCATTCGTTTTTGCAAGGAATTCATACTGGCATCTATCTTTGGAATGAAACTATACTGGTACGCGGCTTAAAAGAATGAATCATCACCTCTTTCAAGGCATATTTCGAATTCTTCCACCTATCACCCAACCTCTTTAAAGTATGACACTTCATTAACCTTCTTGCAATGTTATCTTGAGGCTTCCTCGCAATATTACCTATAAATTGATTAAACATACCATCTTTATGTTCAAAAGCCTAAAACTAAAACATTAAAAGACAGATTAATCTTTTTTGTGTGTGTGTGTGTGTGGGGGGGGGGGGGGGGGGGGGGGGAATGTTAATGTATATTATGTTATGGGCTTTAGGCCTAGCTAGTTTACTTGTATAGCACACTTGTACTTGTACCGCACACATATGCCTCCTATATAAA
The DNA here is from genome assembly GCA_019022515.1 of Quercus aquifolioides. Lineage (NCBI taxonomy): Eukaryota > Viridiplantae > Streptophyta > Magnoliopsida > Fagales > Fagaceae > Quercus > Quercus aquifolioides. Next base: position 84,507,347 of record CM032333.1, on the reverse strand, counting down.
GGCATCGCATGTATATTCCTTAATTATGAAATACAATACTATTACATTCAGTATTTCTAACATGGTATCAGAGCCACTGCTCTGACCTTTTCTTTGCAGTCTTATCTTTATTGGTGTTACTCCACTCTCAACATCGCTTCCGCCATCACAACAGTCGCGCAGCCTCTCGTTGTTGAACCCCCGACTTCTTCTAGGCGTTGTCTTCGGGTTCCGGACCTGCAGCTGTTGTCGTTGAGGAGTCCAACACCGCACAAGATCACTGCACGTGTCATCCCGCAGCGAATACTACTCCGATCATATTTCTGGAGGTATCACTAAGATCGTCTTGGAACGATCTACCCGTCGGTGAAAGCCTCGTAGTCATCGGAGAGCCCACACGCCCTCACGCGCTGCCTGAAGCTTCTGCGTCAGTGCCCCACGCGCCACACGCGCCGTCCTCAGTTCAAGTTAACATCACCCGTGACATCATTAGTGCCACGTCAGCCCTAGCTTACGTCAACATCCAGTCACCTACTGACGTCAGCGCCACGTCATCCTGCTGACGTTAGTGCCACGTCATCCTGCTAACGTCATCTACGCTGACCGTTGACCGTTGACTTTGACTTGGCCGTTGACCGTTGACTTTTACCGTTGACTTTTCTGGGTTGACTTTTTCAGACCAGGTTCTCTTTACCCAGTTTTTCGCGTAGATTTCATTTTTGCAGTCTGTTTTTGCCTATTTTGCTTCTAAATGAAGAATAAGGACAGGTCTTCTTCTTATTACAATAATCGTTGCGGCCAATCCATCAAACGTTTTTGCAAATTTTGCAAACGTTTTGGCCACAATATTGAGACTTGCTACCGTCGCAACAAATCAGCTGTTTCAATTGTTGATGCTATTGTTGCTAGCGTTGAGAGTGACCAGCCAATGGCTCCCGTCTCTGCACAGTCTAAGTCTTCGGGATCCACTTTCTCTATTTCCAGAGATGGCCTTATAAATATCATCGCCAATGTCATTCGTATGGTTGGTAATGCATCTTATTCCTCCTCTCTCAGCTTTATCTGGTATGTCTCCTACCTCTTGGCTTATGGATTCTGCTTGTTGCAATCACATGACACCTCACTCGTCCTTATTTTCTGACCTTAAACCTGCACCGCACCCTCTTAATATTTGCGCAGCAAATGGTTCCACAATGTCTGGTCATAATATAGGTTCAGTTTCAACCTCCAACCTCTCGGTTCCTAGAGTCTTTAATGTTCCTGACCTTTCTTATAATTTATTTTCTGTGGGACAATTAGCTAAGTTGGGTTATCGCATTACCTTTGATTACTCTGGGTGCATTGTGCAGGATCCTAGGACGGGACAGGAGCTTAGGACCAGTCCCAGAGTTGGGCGTATGTTTCCCGTAGACAACCTTCGTCTTCCACTTGTTGCTCCTGTTTCTGTTGCTGCAACTACTGCAGTTTCTTCCACTCCTTCCCTTGCACTTTGGCATGCTCGACTTGGTCATGCATCTTCCTCTCGAGTACAACAATTGGCTTCTAGAGGTTTGTTAGGTTCAGTGTCTACAGAAAACTTTGATTGTATTTCATGTCAGTTAGGAAAACAACTAGCTTTGCCTTTCAATACTAGTGAATCAATATCCACTGATATCTTTGACCTTATTCATTCTGATGTTTGGGGGCCGTCCTCTGTCTCTAGTATTGGTAGGTCTAGATATTTTGTTGTCTTTGTTGATGATTACTCTCACTATAGCTGAATTTTTAATATGAAACATCGTTCTGAATTATTGAAAGTATATTCTAATTTTGCAAAAATGGTTGAAACTCAGTTTTCTAGACGCATCAAAATTTTTCAATCTGATAATGCTCTTGAATATACTCAATATGCTTTCCAAGCTATTTTGCATTCCTATGGCATTGTTCATCAACTAACTTGTCCAGGTACCTCTCAGCAAAATGGTAGAGCCGAACAAAAACTTAGTCATATTCTTGACACTGTTTGTGCTCTCCTTCTCTCTGCCAAAGTTCCTGCTCCTTTTTGGGGTGAAACTGATCTTCATGCTGTTCATACTATTAATTGCATTTCGAGTCCTGTTATCCAAAATCAAACTCCATATGAGCGCCTTTTTGGGTCACCTCCAGACTATCACCACCTTTGCTCCTTTGGTTCTACTTGTTTTGTTCTTCTTTAGCTATATGAACATAACAAACTTGAGCCTCGGTCAAGGCTTTGTTGTTTTCTTGGCTATGGCGAAACTCAAAAGGGGTATAGGTGTTATGATCCTGTCTCTCATCGTCTTCGTATCTCCCGCAATGTTGTCTTTTGGGAACATCGCCTTTTTGTCGAGCTCTCTCATTTCAGTGCTTCCCTGTCTTTCTCATCTGTCTTAGATCTTTTTCTAGATGAGGTACATATTCCTTCTGTAACTGCTCCTGATCCTCCTGTAGTTGCTCTTGATTCTGTTGCTGTAGACTTTTTTGTCCAACCACCAGATATCACTGATCCCTTTCCTAGTTCACCCTTTAATGAACAAGTGGAAGATGAACAAGTTGAAGACAAGCTACCCAACCCCAATTCTAAGCTTGGGTATCCTGCTCCTGCTCCGCCTGAAAATCTTGAACAAGACATTCCACCTCGTTACTCAACTCAGGTAAGATCTATTCTTACACATTTACTTGACTATCATTGTTACACTACCCTTGCTACACTACACGAGCCTCATACTTATCGTGAGACTTCCACTGACCCTTTATGGCAGATTGCAATGAAAGAGGAACTTGATGCATTATCTAAAAACCATACTTGGGATTTGGTGACACTTCCTCCTCGGAAATCTGTGGTTGGTTGTAAGTGGATCTACAAGATTAAGACTCGCTCTGATGGGTCCATTGAGCGCTACAAAGCTCGTCTTGTTGCAAAAGGTTTTACACAATAGTATGAGATTGATTATGAAGAGACCTTTGCTCCGGTTGCTCGTATCTCATCTGTTCGTGCCCTCTTAGCTGTTGCTGCTGCCAGTAAATGAGACCTTTTTCAGATGGATGTCAAAAATGCATTCCTTAATGGGGATTTAAGTGAAGAAGTGTATATGCAACCTCCTCTTGGTCTCTCTGTTGATTCAAACAAGGTTTGTCACCTTTGACGTGCACTTTATGGCCTTAAACAAGCTCCACAAGCTTGGTTTGCCAAATTCAACTCTACCATCTCTCACTTGGGTTACATGGCTAGTCATTATAATTCTGCCTTATTTCTTCGTCGCACTGACAAAGGTACTATATTACTTCTCTTATATGTGGATGATATGATCATAACTGGTGATGACCTTAGTGGCATTCAAGAACTCAAGGCTTTTCTCAGTCAGCAGTTTGAGATGAAAGATCTTGGACATCTTAGCTACTTCTTGGGTCTTGAAATCACTCATTCTACAGATGGACTTTATATTACTCAAGCCAAGTATGCCTCTGAACTCTTGTCTTGAGCTGAACTTACAGATAGCAAGACTGTTGACACTCCAGTTGAGCTTAATGCGCATCTGACTCCCTCAGGAGGAAAACCATTGTCTAATCCCTCTCTTTACAAACGCTTGGTTGGCAACTTAGTTTATCTCATTCTCACTCATCCAAACATTTCCTATGTTGTTCACCAGGTGAGCCAGTATTTGTCTGCTCCACGATCGACTCACTATGCTATTATTTTGCGTATTCTTAAATACCTAAAAGGCACTCTTTTCCATGCTCTTTTCTACTCTGCTCAGTCTCCTCTTGTTTTTCGTGCATTTTCTAATGCTAATTGGGCAGGAGATCCCACTGATCGCAAGTCTACTGCTGGTTATTGCTTTCTTCTTGGTTCTTCTCTGATTTCTTAGTGAAGCAAGAAACAAACTCATGTGGGCCGCTCCAGTACTGAAGCAGAATATCATGCCCTTGCTAATACCACATCTGAGCTTCTTTGGCTACGATGGCTTCTCAAAGACTTAGGTGTGTCTAGATCATTTGCTACTTATCTTTATTGTGACAACCAGAGTGTCATTCATATTGCTCACAATGATGTTTTCCATGAACGGACTAAACACATTGAGATCAATTGTCATTTTATCCATTATCATCTTGTCCATGGTGCTCTTAAACTCTTCTTAGTCTCTTCCAAATATCAACTTGTAGATATCTTCACCAAGTCACATCCTAAGGGACGCCTTCGTACTTTGGTTGACAACCTCAAGCTGGTCTCACATCCACCTTGAGTTTGAGGGGGGCTGTTAATGTATATTATGTTATGGGCTTTAGGCCTAGCTAGTTTACTTGTATAGCACACTTGTACTTGTACTACACTTTACTTGTACCGCACACATATGCCTCCTATATAAAGGCATCGCATGTATATTCCTTGATTATGAAATACAATACTATTACATTCAATATTTCTAACACTATATATATATATATATATATATATATATATATATAAGATATACTTGTTATTCCACGTGTGTTACATACTTGCATATACCTACAAGATCTTTTTATACCAAAAAAAAAAAAATGTAGTCAACAACATAAGCATACTTTTACTTAAGTTTTCATGCTACGTAAAAGGACTAAAAACTTAAGTAATCATATTCATAAATACCTATAGTTTGAACTTTTACTTCCGTATATTCCTAGCATGAAATAATCATATACTTGAGGGGTGAGACTCTAAAAGGGCACTTGATTGATTACTTGATGGATGAAGTGACTAATTAAGATGATGTGTCCTCTGATTGATTAGGTGTTGATGAATTATGTGATGGGCCTTGTAGTTGGGACTGATTTTTAACCTTGCTTAAATGATAACGTTCCATTGCCATATCTATATAAAAATATTAAAATAGATTGTTAAACATAATTTAACAATTTTTGTTAAACATAAAAATTGTTAAATTATGTTTAACATAGATAATTACTCACAAAAGTTAGCACAAAAGATTAAGAGTCTGTTTGTTACTATTGTTTAAACAACAGTTTTCAATGTTTAAATAACATTACATGTATTTTCACACACTTTTTTACTTATACATATTTTCAAAAAAATACAAATAACGTTACTAAAAATATCTTACCAAATGGGCCCTAATTAATATTTCAAAAAGCATGAGTACTATGAAAAACTCTATGAGTTAATGAAGGTGTTTTAAAATTTGAGGGAATAACTTAATAAAATTGAAAGTCTTAACTCTTAAAGCTAAAAATCACTTTTTTTTTTTTTTTTTTTTTTGAGAAAGCTAAAAATCACTTAATTTATTAAAATTGTTATATTTTTTCAATTTGGTTATTATGGTATATTGGATCTTTAATTACCTATGTTCTTTCTCTTAATAATTATGCATTATTTCATGTCTTTACTAAAGGTTATATAGGCTTCCCATGGCAGAACAGTGATAATATTCATGGAAAAAAAAAACCACTTGCTCCCAACTTAACTGTTGATAGTAAATTAGTGTGAGGATGATGATTATAGTCCAAGAATAGTTGTTAGGAGTGCCAAGTAGTTGTATTAGGCTTTCAAAATATCTCATTGTATTTTTTGGTATCCGACAAAACTAACATTTTAGTTTTTTTTTTTTTTTTTGACAAAACATTTTAGTAATTAATCATAGTCTTTATAAGGTAAGCAATATATTCTCTGATGAAAAATAATTACTTTCACCAAAATTTGAATAAATTAGTATATATTCATAAACTTCAAGACTCGCATGCACATATTCAAAGCTAAAGATAAGTTTGAATTCAGTTGTTACTCATTTTATTTAAGAAAAAAATAAGAAGCTAAGTCTCAGCAAATCATGAAATGTATAATAATCTATTATTAAAATGAAATCAAATAACTAATTAAAATTATAGTATTTATTTATAAGATATGTTATATATTTTATCAATTTAATAATAGATTATTATATTTATATGATGTATAATATATATTTATTTAATAACAAATGCATAATACTTTAAAAAGTCATGATGTTTATCTGGGAAGTTATTGTTAAAAACCATACATGTGGTGACTCTCCATTCTCTTAGATTTGGAGCAATTCTCCAACTCTCTAAGTAAATTGTACAACACTAAAGGTTAAAAACTTTATAAACATATAAAAAGATTGGAGATTAAGAAATCTGAATGATGGGAGAGAGGAGAGGTTAAAGACTCACTTGTGAGTTGTTGGTAGAGAAAGGAAAACTCCTTCTTCTTTTTTCCTTCTTTGTTTGATGTAATTAGAAGCTCCTTTATTTTTTTTATTTTTTTTCAAAGTGATTATGAGAGGCCATAGGATTTTTTTTTTTTTTTTTTTTTTTTTTTTACATGGTGTCTATTAAATTTTCGAGATAATCAGATAAAGATAGGACAAAATTGCTAAATGCCCTTTTCTCCTAAACTAAGCAGCATTTTACCCCATTTCCCAAACTAATTAGGGAAATGCCCCTATTTTGAAAATCGATTTTCTCAAAATTGAGTTAGGCTCTATAGCAGCTTTTTTAAGGAGTCTATAGTGACGTTTTCAGGACCTATAGTGACGTTTTGTAACTCGACTTCCATTAAATCGAGTTATAGGCAATTTTTTTAATTTTTTTTACCTATAACTCGATTTCATATAAATCGAGTTACAAAACGCCACTATAGGTCCTGAAAACGTCACTATAGGCTCTTTAAAAACGCCGCTATAGGGCCTAACTCGATTTTGAGAAAATCAATTTTCAAAAGAGGGGCATTTCCCTAATTAGTTTGAAAAATAGGGCAAAACGCTGCTTAGTTTGCCCAAAAAGGGCATTTAGCAATTTTGTCTGATAAAGATAAAGGAAGATGTAATTGACCCATTTATGGCCTGGTTCAAAACACACCTAATTGCCACCCCTATCAGCTACTAATTTCTAAATGTCTAATCTCTTTTAATAAGTGTTTGACACCCTAGAAAGATTATTCATGCGAGCCTTCAAGCTACATGATCACCTTTTTTAAGTCATCAAATGTGGGTTAAAATGTGGGATCATAGTACTAATACAAATAACTGAAGCTATAAGCATTTAACCTATAAGAGAGAAGACATGCTTATTGTTTGCCCCAATCACTAGGGATCGGGTACCACATAACATCATGGTGTTGGATGACTGCGGGCTCAGTGTCAAACAGACTAGCATATGGCCAATACAAATGTACAAACCAAGAATGAAGCAAGAATTATGCTATTTCTCCTCACAACAAATAAATGTGACTTATCACTTCAAGTTTTGATTAAGCCAATGAGTTTTTATGGGAAACTTGGGAGTTGGTGGTTTATAGGGTGTTGATGCTCGTTTTGGAAGCCTAGTAGCAGGATGAAGCCCAACAATATGGATAGAGTAGAATTAGTGGATTAATAGAAAAACCATTAAGCCTGAATGGCAGGAACAATGGATTATAGGCCCATAAAGTAAATAAATGGGCCTTAAGGAAAGCAAATGGGCCTAAAGGAGCCCAGAGAGAGAAGTAGTAAACCCATGGGCATTATGAGATGTAGAAAAGTGAGAATGGGCTACAGCAAGCTCGAGACAATGAAGCAAGAAAGTAAAGGGTTAGTAGAAAGCCCATGAGCTCCAAGGATAAAGATTAAGATAATTAGGCCAGGGAAGCCCAAAAGAGTTAGTAAAAGCCCATGAGAATGCAGAGTTAGAAAATGGGCCGAGGATGCTCAAAGAAAGCAAATGGGCCAAGGATGCTCAAGAAGAAAGAAACGGGACAAAGGAGCCCACGAGCAATGTAATGGGTTAAGAAAACCCAAAGTAGCATGAGTATAAATCCAATGACCATATTGAGTCATTAAGAGAAGAATAGGCAGCAGGCCCAAAGAGGTCCAACAAGCACGAGTCAAATAACACAATGGCAGAATTGGCAGAGTGGTATGGCAAGAAAGGCAACAAGACTATAAAAGGAGCAAAGAATGGGCTAAAAGGGGAAAAACCCACGATCAAGCAAGACCCAGCCCTTGAAAAGAGCAAGCCAATAAAGAATGAAAGATCAGAAAACAGTTCATGCCATAAGAGGTCAAAGATGAGCGGCAAAATGCACAGATGAGCCTTCAGACCATGGCAAATGCATGAGCAGCAGACAAGCTTTTAATGGAAGTGGAGCACGCGCAAGGCCTAAGCATTACCAACTTGTACCCAGCCAATACAGAAGTGGTGGGTCACGGGTCAAAGGTAAGAAAGGGTATGGTTTGGCGGTAGGGAGAAGGGAAAAGCCTATTCTGGGGTTCCTGCTCAGATTCTTTTGGGGGCGATGTCCTGCTGGGATGACATACCACCCAAAATAAGGTAGGATGAGTTGGAACCACTAGATGCATGCCATGAGGGATAGCAAGAGAGAATGCCACTGTGAGCAAGCAAACAAAATAGCCTTCTTTGTCTAGTAATGGGGAGTGGCACGGCCAGCACAGGTAAATGGTGGTGGCTAGATAACTGACAAACCAGTAGGTGGTCGGGAGGAACGCTCTAAACCAGACAAAATTGGTTAAAGGCTAAAATGGTAAAAACCAGTCACGGCAGGCAATATATAAAGGGTCCTTGCTGTGGATAGTAACACAACCACAACCATAGCAACCTCTAGAGGAGAATCACTGCACTACCATCACCATAACACCACACGAGTAAGCATTGAGAAAGAAAGAAATGAGTGGGAAAGAATCAAGGTAACAAAAAATGGAGAGAAAAGAGAAAGAAAAGAAATAAGGAGTGTAGAACAGCTGGCATGCACTAATAGGTCAATCCCTTCTCTACCTCTAAAAGCCTATCCTCTATTGAGGATAAAGAACCCGTTCGGGCACAAGCCATTCAGGCTCGTTCCCTCAAAGTGGATTACTTTGTGAAGTTATCCACGTTGAGGAAGCGGTTCCCTCCTTGGCCTTAGCCTCGTAACACAATTGCATGCGGCAAACTAATCCTTCATTCTTTGATTTTATCACTTATTGCTACCGTTTCCTATTTCGTCTTTGCAATTTTGCCTGTAATGTGTTCTTTTTCTTTGTTTTAATTAAGGATGTCTTGCTTGTTTTGCTTAACAGTAACGTATTTCTATTATCATTGTTTTATTACATTTATCCGCCACAACTCTTTTGTAGCAACTTCGCCTGCCATGGGCATGTGACTAAAGTTTCGGCAAACGGGGCATAGTTTGTGTGCAAGCCGGACCAAAGTGAGCTGCAATTGGACCAATCCCGACTCTCCTATCTAGAACACTCGGGCCTAGCCCAAAATCACAAAAGGCCCACCACATTTAAATTAATGACTCCACTAGGGAGTTAAGAAACAAATAGGGACAGAAGACAGAAGCCCTTGCAAACAAATGCCCCCAAAATCTAGAACAACACAAAACATGAGTGTCATGCCATCACAGGCAAAGTCTAGGCCAACAACGCCTCATCAACAGTAGCCTAACCAGGTAGAAGGTGTTAATAGAATGGGGGTTGAACCCCAACCATAGCCAAGGATCCCCACTAACAATGCCAATGTTTTTATTGAGATGTTGCAATCACTACAACATTCGTAGCAGCAAATGATGAAAGAAATCTGTTAGTTGAAAACGGACAAGACGAAGGAGAAAGGGAGCTAGCATGACCTGGAGCATGCAGCAAACAAAGAGGAGACACTAGTTGGAGGCACTTCTGTTGAATGTAGGACAACATTTCATCACTATGGCTGAAGTAGCAGCTCTCTTGGAGCAGGAAAGGGCCAGGGCGCCTAAGGAGAGATTCTATGCACGAAGGCCTCCTTACCCATTAAGGATACTTAATAAACCATACCTAGAGAGATATGAACCGCAAGTCTTTGCACAGTACGTTGGTAGGAGAGGAAGTGCTATCAAGCATGTAAGCAAGTTTATTGATACTCTTGGCCCCTATGCCGCAGACGAGGACTTATGTCTTCGGGAATTTTTTAAATCACTATATGACCGTGCGTATACTTGGTACATCGGTCTAAAGCCAAGATTGATCCCAATTTTGGATGACATGGTGGAAGTATTTTGCACTAAATACTTCCATGGGGAGGAAACAGTAACGCTTGCGACCTTGCAAACAACTAAGCAAAGGAATGGTGAGGATTTAATGGAATACATCAAAAGCTTCAAAGACATAGCACTCGATTGCTATGATCATTGCGAAGAAAAGACATTGGTGGAAATGTGTATGACAAATATGATCAAGGAGTACAAAGCCATTTTGGAAAACTTGGAAATCTCCCAATTTGTACAGTTGTTGCAGAAGGCTAGAAAGACTACTCAATCAGTAAGGCCAAGCTCAGACAAAAGAGGCGCTCCACAAGCTATGGCAGTATCAACTGGCGAAAGAAAGAGGAAAGCTGATGGAAGGGAATTGGATACCCCTCCACCATTACCATGCACTCCAAAGGAGCTAGATGTGCTCTTAGAAAATGGATAGCAGACAGAGTATTTAAGCCTAATCAAGTTTCTAGAGACCCCACGGAAGAAGAGCAGAGGAACCCACGCTTCTATCGCCTACACAACTATGTGTAACATCCTACCGCAGAATGTTGGGTGTTTTGCAGATTGGTACACCGCAAGATCAAGGAAGGGACTCTGTAGCTGTCCTAGCCAGAAGTTCAAAGAAACCCACTCCCAAACCACAAAAGGAAGGGTGTAACAGCAGTTGTGATTTGTGCAGATATGTGAGGATGAAGAAGAGAGTCTAGCCCTACCTGCCGTAGCAATTACCACCTGACAGAAGAGTTCCAAGTTCAAAAATTTGTTCGACCAATTGGGACTCACAGCGAAAGAGCGAACGATAGCTACAGAAGTCTTGGTAAGCATTACCTCTAAGGCAGGGATAAAATGTCTAATAGCTGAAGTCACAGGCGACAGAGCCCTCCTGCAGGAGTCAAGTGAGATCACTTTTAGTGATGAGGATATGGAAGCAACTATAAATCAAATTCCCATCAAGAGAGCCTTGGTGGATACCGGTGCTTCCGTAAATCTTATTCCGCTAAACACTCTCTAAGCAGCAGGAATTTTAGAGAAAAAGATTCAAGGATGCCCAATGGAAGTAATAGGATTCGAGAGAAGAGGAGAGTACACCACGGGCCACATTCAGCTATGGTTAAAGGTGGGCCCAATAGCCTCCCTAGCCTGCTTCCATATGGTAAAAACAGAAGTCTCGTACCATGTGCTTTTGGAAAGGCCATGGCTACATAAGCATTAATTAGTCCTGTCCACCGATCATCAGTGTGTGTGGGGAAGGTTGAATGGTAGAATGATAAGCATAGAAGCAAACCCATCGCCATTCGAGCAGGCAGAAGCTCATTTAGTAGAAACTATGTTCTATGACCAATGAGCACCATCTGGGGAAAGCTCAATATCAAAACCACGAGGTACCTTCGTACCAAGATGGGAAGATATCCAAAGTGATCCAAAACCTAATCTAAGGTAGTTGCTATCGCAGAAGAAGAAAAGGAAGGAAGCACTCGCTGTGGAGTCAGATGACACATCGCAATGTGTCAAGGTTCGAGGCCCTGATGGTAGAATTGTATACAAATTATGAAGGTGTGCGGGGCCCACATGTGATATGCAAGTGGCCTTGGACAAGAATGGTAGCACAAAAGCTTGGTATGCTGCATGGCTCAAAAGGGCTTAGAGGAAGAAAGTAATGAAGAGAAAGATGAGGGAGTTGTGGCAGAAAAGGATGTACAGGTCATGGCAAAAGAAGAATTGGAGGAAGTTAACTTGGGGTTTGACCCACGGGAACCAAGACCCATCTCAATTAGTTCAAGACTGTCAGAAAAGGAGAAATCAGAATTGATATTGTTGCTGAAAGAGTTCAAAGATGTCTTTGCATGGGATTACAGCGAAATGCCAGGATTGGATCTTAAGCTAGTGGTGCACACATTGAATGTGGACCTCGAGGCTAAACTAATGGCCTAACTTGCTAGGATTTTCCACACTGAGATAGAGGAACAGATAGTTAAGGAGGTGCAGAAACTGTTGGCCGCAGGTTTCATTAAACCCATCTAGCACCCGCGATGATTATCCAACATAGTACTAGAAAAGAAGAAGAATGGGCAGATAAGGCATTGCGTAGACTTCAGGAATCTCAACAGAGTCTGCCTAAAGGATGAATTCCTGCTGCCAAACATGGACGTTCTGATAGATTCTGCAGTAGGGAACGCCATGTTTTCATTCATGAATGGATTCAACGGGTATAATCAGATCAGAATGGCTCCAAGAGATGCGGAGAAAACTACCTTCAGAACACTCACATGCAATTTCTACTATACTGTAATGCCTTTTGGGTTGAAAAACGTAGGCACAACTTATCAATGGACGATGATGGCCATATTCCACGACATGTTGCACCAAGAATTGGAGGACTACGTGGATAACATAGTCGTGAAGTCAAGGAAACGAGAAGAGCATGTCCAAGCATTGAGAAGGGTATTTGAGAGATGTAGGGCCTTCAAACTCAGGATTAATCCCCTCAAGTGTGCATGTCCGGGTTTCTTGGTTCGCAGCAGAGGCATAGATGTCGATCTGGCCAAAGCTACAGCCATAACAACAATGAAACCACTAACCACAGTGAAGGAATTGAAGAGTTTCTTTGGGAAGGTCTCATACATCCAAAGATTCATCCCTAGATTGGCATCAATTACTTCTGCCTTCGCTAGACTACTCAAGAAGGGGCAAAATTTTGAGTGGGGAGAAACATAGTAGATGGCCTTCAAAAGGCTGCAATAGATTATGATAAACCTCCTTACTGTGCAAGCCCCAATCCGCAAAAAACCATTACTGCTGTACTTAGCCACCAACTTGTAGCCTATAGGCGCGTTAATTGCCCAAGAGGACGGAGGTGTCATAGAGCAACCAATTTATTACATTAGCCATGCCCTGAAGGATGTAAAGACTCGTTATCCAAAAGCAAAAAGAGCATGCTTGGCCATAGTATATGCTTTACAAAGGCTACGCCATTATTTCCTGGCCTTTGAGGTATGGCTAATGACTAAGTCCCATGCAATTAAGGCCTTATTGCAGCAACCAATCCTTTCTGGAAGAATATCCCAGTGGTTACTTCAGTTGTCATAGTATGACCTGAAAGCGGGAACACCCAAAGTAGTAAAGAGCCAGGCTATAGCAAATTTGTTAGCACAATTCCCAGGAGAAGAAGAATTCCCACTGGACAATGAAGTCCCAAGGAGGTAGCCATGGCAGAACAAGTCAGAGAGCAGTGGGTGATGAAGTTTGATGGGTCTTCTACCACCCAATCAAAGGGAGTTGGAGTAGTTTTGTATCATGAAAAAGATAAGGCTGTGGCGCTTTCATTTAAATTAGAATTCCCCTGTTCGAAGAACACGGCAAAATATGAGGCCTATATAACCAGGCTGGCCACCGCCCTTGAAATGGGGATCAAGCATTTAAAAGTGATGGGTGATTCGAACCTAGTAGTTTGCGAGGCCAAGGGAAGCTTCTCCTTGAAGGAACCCAACTTAGCCCGATATAGAATGATGGCCTAGAAGATGGAAGAAAAGTTTTCAACATTTGAGATAGAGCATGCCCCAAGGAATGTGAACCGATATGCAGATGTGCTGGCTGCGTCAGGCTCGCAAATAATCTTTGAAGGTCACTAGGATAGAAGTTAGCAAGAGGAAGGAGTCTATTATCGAAATGCTGAAGGAAAGATTCTAAGAGGAACAATGTGAAGAAGACTGGAGGATTCCTATAAAGGAAGCTTTGTCAAAGGAAGAAGACACGGCAGAATTGAAGATGCTAAAAGACTACGTCTTGGTAAGAGGAGAATTGTACAATAGGATGCTAGGTGGGGTCCTGTCGAGATGTGTGGGGTAGGAAGAGGCTCGAAGAAAGCTGAAGGAAGTACATGATAAGACCTGTGGATTCTGCAGAGAAGTCAGTCTTTACCGCAGACTCCAAAGGGCAGGCTTTTATTGGCCAAGTATGGGAAGGGACACAGATCAAGTCTAAACCCAATACAAGACCTGCCAACTTGTAGTAGACAGAGAGGAAAGTTACGCTGTATTCGTTAGTGAAGATTGGAGGAGTCCATTCATACAGTACTTGACAGAGGGTATCCTACCACAAAAGCGCAACGAAAGATACAAGCTTAAGAGGTTGACGGCACCATATTTCTTGCATTGCAAAGTCCTTTTCAAGAAGGGATATAATGGGGACCCACTACGATGTTTGGGTTCCAAGGAAGCAAGTGAGATGATGAAAGAAGTGCACGCAGGAGAGTGCGAGGAATACTAGGGGAAGAAAAAGTTATACAAGTGCTTGCTACAAATGGGCTACTACTGGCCCACCATGAAGAGAGATACAGCAGAACTTGTGGAAAAATGCCATAGTCGTCAAGTACAAGCCAACCTAATTCACACTCATCCACAAAACCTACACAAAATGGTTATCCCATGGCCCTTTCACACTTGGGGGCTTGATTTGGTGGGGCCAGTTAATTCGCCATCCTGCGGATACATATGGATCCTAGTGGTTACAGAGTATTTCACCAAATGGATAGAGGCAGTGCCGCTCCGTAAAGCTACAGGAAAAGCGGTGGCAAACTTCATCAAGCACCATCGGTCATTACCCAATTACCCTCAAGGGAATAGGTTGCCGCCCTAATAAAGATCATCAACAAAATGAGCTAAGAATATATAGGAGGATGGGCAATGCATTTGCCAGATGCCCTTTGGGCTTACAAAAATACACCAAAGTCAGCCATAGGCTTTTCACCCTTTTCCTTGGTTTACGGGACAGAGGTAATGAGCCCAACAGAAGTAATGACTCCCTCTTTAAAAGTTATGCAAATGCGGGAGAAAGAAAAAGAAAAAAGAGTCTTTGCAGCAACAAGATGTGAAGACCTAGAAGGGCTTGACAAAAAGGGGGAAGAGGCACAAGAGTGCAGCTGCAGATATAGATAAAGGATGACTGAAGCCTATGATAGGATGACTAAAGAAAGAGTGTTCACAAAAGGAAAACTCGTGTTGAAAGCAGCGGACCACATCAGGCGAGGTATGGCAGGACCATCTAAGTTTTCACCAAAATGGGAGGGATCCCTTGTGATAAGAGAAGCACATGCAAATGGGTATTATCATCTGGCCCAGATGGATGGCAAAGATCTGATGGATCCCATCAATGGTAAGTGGCTAAAACATTATTATGCTTAAGAAAAAAATTACGTAGTTATCTCTTTTGTTTAAGGATTCTTATGTTTCCTTTTCCTTCAAGTGACTATGTCACCAGACAAGATTGTAACATGCTTTTAAATAGTATGTAATGCAAAAGTATGAAGTATTATAAAAGCATACCATGTCATAGTAATAAAAAAATGTCATAGTAATAGAAAAAGCAGTAACAAAGTGTAGCATTATAGTTACAAACCCAAACTGTGGCAGTCATATCAGACTTGCCAAATAAGTGTTATAGGAAACATAAAGTGTACTAGATAAGGGAATAAGGGAAGAAAAATAAAGGGGAAACTACATCATCAACGAAGCCCAGAAATAAGAGGTTGATCTCCAAAGTGGCTGGATCCACCAATGCTAGAAAGAAGACACTCACGATGACCCTCCAAGTCCGCCACCTCCTTCCTCAGAACTTCAATGCATGTATCGATGGCATCAACAGCAGGCTGAACGTTCTTCATGAAGAAGGCACAGGCAATCTCACGAAGATGGTCCAGAATGAACTCCACAGTAAAGCCCATGGTCATAAGCTCCTATACCACAGCCCTTCACTGTAGGATCCTCTCGGTGGAAATAGTGTCAACAAAGTTATGCTCAATGTTATTCATCACGCTCCCTAGCAGCTTCAAAAAGTGCTCCCTAGCAAAACGGCCAAAGCGGAATCCTTGCATGAAGTCACCACAACAGCTATAGACTGCCTCCAAATAAGAAGCACACTCCTTAGGAACTCTGAAGCTGTGGAAGTCAGCATAGGGAGGCCCAGAACCCCAGAAGTCCACAGGATGGTGGTCATTAACCTCAGGCTGATCAAAACGAGTAAAGAAGTATGCAGCATCACTCACAAGGTCTGGAACTGTGGCAAAACTGCTGCCCACCTCAAATTGAGAAGGAGCAGTGAGAATCGGACCTGATAAGGAACATGAAACGTGGTGTGAGAAACCATGAAGTAAGAAGAATGAACTCATAATGAAGAAAATGAAGAAGGGGATGGGAGAAAGAAAACGTACCGGGACCTGTGAGAACTGGTGTTATAGGAGTGGTGAAAACTGGTGTTGTAGGAGTGGCAAAAACCAATGTTGTAGGAATGGCAGAAACTGGTATTGTAGGGATGGTAGAAACTGGTGCAGTAGATATGGCTGAAACGGGTATTACAGGCGTGGCAGGAGAAGTGGCTGTAGGCATCGTTATGTTCTCTGCAATCTTAGGCTCCTCAGGAATCTCTGTAAATGAACATGTAGAATAAATGGAGATTGCATCAGGAAATCAGGCAGATACACATAAAAAGAAAATGGAAGAAGATGGTAGCGACGAAGGATGAAAAGAAAAACTTAACAGATATGAGAGATACATACCCATAGCCTCGGCCTCATGGTCACCACCCTCCTCATCAGAATAAAAAATCCTCTTCTTCATGGTAGGCTAGTCATTAGAATCCTCAAGAACCTCCTTAAATCCCTCAAAGGACAAGTCTATATCAGGTCCACATATGGAGAGCTCGGGATGGAAGAAGGGGTAACCAACAAGGAGGAGTCATCCTTCACGGCCTGAGATAAGGCCGCGAAAGGATCACTAGTAGAGATAACAAGAGGTGTGGCAGGAGAGACAACCTCAGTCTCGGTAGGAGTAGGAACGGGCTCACTAACCCTCTTAGTATAAGTACCCTCATCTATAGGTACCGACTTAGTGGAAGGGGTAGGAGTCTCAACAGGAACTGCCTGTGTAGCAATAGGAGCGGCAGTAACCATAGCCTCAGCCACCACATCAGCCCCATCAAAGAAACCTTCTATGGGTGTGCCCATGGCGGTAGAAATCTCCTCGGCCGTGGGGTGATATATAGAGATAGGCTCAGGCTTGGGCTGAGGAACACAAAGAAGAAAATAAAGAAAAAAAGAGATGAATGCATAATCGTTGATGATGTGGGGAAAAAAAAAGAAAAAAAAAGGGGAGACATATCTCAAGCTTGGGCTCATCAAGCAATATAAGACGGGTGGTAGACGCGTCCTCCTTATGCTTGGACTGAAAAAGAAAATAGAAGACAAGAATAAGGAAGTAAGCCAACAAGTATATGAGGTTAGCCACAGAAAAAGCCCTATAAAAAAATAATGAAGAATGGGTAAAATTAGAGATAACATACTCTCCTCTAAATAGTGGTGGATGCAAGAGGAGGGGATGTCTTCCTCTTGTTGCCTCGGGTCCTGCTAGAAGGAGGAGCATCAATGGATGGCCGCGACGCAGTAAGCCTAGACTTGCCTGCAGTAGGGCGCCTGCTGGAATGAGTATGAGCTGAAGGGGGAGGAGAGCTCTCTAAAACTATGTTACCTACAGGAGGAAGGTCACTCTCTAAAGGCACGATGTCCGAACAGTTCTCAGAGGAGTCGTCACCCTTCTTGGCAGACTTAAACTTGGTAGAACTCTTCTTCACGGGCACAGAAATGTTTGTCACATTTACTTTCTTCTCCCAACCCATGGGATAGTCACCTGCATACCAAAATCACCGTCTCTCTTCCTCAACCCACTCAAAGATGGCAAACCGACTCTACTTTTTAGCATACACCACCACAGGAAATAACTGCACTAAGTAACCGAAGGTTGGCAGAAATAACTGCACTAAGGCCATTAGGAGGAATGAGAGAAAACCCAAGGCTGCCCAACAACTCCTGCTCAAATGAGGTCATCACGGCTTGCCAGTATCCATGCGTGTCAGCAGTACAAATACCCTCCCTTTGTGAACTTGGAATGGTGATTGCATTAAAATGCCTACTCCAAAACTCAAAAGCAGTGTGCTACAGGAATGGCCGAACAGAAGTTGGGGACTCCATGATGGCAGAAAAGTCATCAGGAATATCCTGGTCCAGCCCAAATTGCCTTCTCACCCTATCAGCAGAATAATGCACAAACCTAATACCCTCATCAGCCAAATAAGGCAACCACCCAGTATTAGTGGTCGCCAAATAAGTGATACCCCTCTCCTTAAAGCCAGTCAATAAGGTGGTGGTCCCTACAGTGTCAACAAAAGGACCCATGGCAGAATCAGTGCATGTAAAACTTGTACCTAAATTCTTATATGCTCTCCAAGAAAACCCAACTCCCTTATCAAAGAACTCAACAGCAGGATTTCCAATCGGCTTCAAACTAACCTAACGAAAAGCCAATGGAAAATCAAACTTAAACCAGCCACAAAAATTAGTGATAACTTTCGGACATGACTAGTATCTCTCCTTGGCAAAGCGAACAGGCTTACACTTTGCCAAATGCCTAGCACAGCGCTCATACAACAAATGCTACAAAATAGTACTATGAACAAATATAGTAACTATGTGGCAGGAACCTGCCTGATCCTCATCACTCCGTAGGATATCCAACTGAACATATAGATGTCCTAAGAACATGGGTGCCAACGGCAAACTCACCCTAGTAGATATCTTAATGGCTAACTGAAAATACAAAGGCTTTATAGCATAGTGAGGATGAGAGCCAAAAATGAACTTACAAAGCCAAAACGTGACGAAGGCCACACAACGAGCAGCGATGGAGGCCTTAGAGAAAGAACTTACCCAATGTGATAACTTCGCGTTGCCACTCATCCCCTTCCTCAACTCGGCCTCCACGGCCTCTTCTTCCAGAGAGAGCTCTAAAGCACCAGGGTCAACATCACCAAGAATAGGCAAAAGCAACTGGTTTGCCATGTCTTCCAAGGTCACGGTGATCTCACAGTAGGAAAGAAAGAAAGTGTGAGTGGTGGTTCACCACCGGCAGACCAAATGGCGAAGATTGAACAAGTCTATGTAGTTGGACAAGGAGCGTGATGAGATAATGGCCTTCAACACACCGGCCCACTGTAGCGTCTCCATAAAACCCATGTCGGACAACTCGTTGTCCACCCATTCCTTCCAACCCAAAGTAGTACCCGATCCAAACTTGGAAAGAATGGGCACGGGGAGTGAAGCACCTTGGTAGATAACAAGATCTAGAATCGAAGAAGCCAACGAAGCCCAAGATATGTCCGGGTTGCGACGGCAAAGGGCAAGCCACACACGGCTCGGTGGTGGCGGCGTGTACTCACCGGGAACTTTTGGAAAATGGGCATGGGTATCATACAAAGGGTCTATGAGAGGAGCACATTCACTATCGGGATCCCCCCGTGTCTCCTCCTCATTGGAATGGTTCGATTCGGAATAGGCGGCCTCTTTGCCTACATCTCGCGTGGCAGGATCATCGGAGACAACCTCTTTTCCCTTACGGCAAAAAGAACCTTGGCGTTTTGCCAGCGTCATGATGGATTGGTTGATCAGAGTACACGGGGGGTAGTGTTTGAGGGAAAATACACGCTAAAGTAAGAGAAAGGGAGAAAGTGTTTGGAATGCAAAGGGAATCTCTCTTAAGTACTAGCGTTATTAACACTGACACGAAAGGATACGACGGGTCGGCCATCAGATAAGGGATGAAATTAATGAAGTGGAGGCTGCGTTTCAGAATAACTGCTAAACTGGAAAATTCGAAAAGACAACACTCTTCATGGCAAGAAAAGAAAAATATATGATAAGTTGGAGCCCACTGTTTGAAAAAGCCTGTGAAGGAAAAGAAGAAGGAAAGATAGAAAGGACAGGAAAGTCTTTTATTTGCATATGAACCATAGTAGCATTTCATATGCTCAGGGGGCTAAATGTTGATGCTCATTTTGGAAGCCCAGTCGTAGGAAGAAGCCCAACAATATGAGCAGAGTAAAGTTAGTGGATTAATAGAAAAACCATTAAATCTGAATGGTAGGAACAATGGATTTTAGGCCCATAAAGTAAATAAATGGGCCTTGAGGAAAGCAAATGGGGCTAAAGGAGTTCAGAGAGAGAAGTAGTAAACCCATGGGCATTATGAGATGTAGAAAAGTGAGAATGGGCTACAGCAAGCCCGAGATAATGATGTAAGAAAGTAAGGGGTTAATGGAAAGCCCATGAGCTCCAAGGATGAAGAATAAGGTAAGTGGGCTAGGGAAGCCCAAAAGAGTTAGTAAAAGCCCATGGGAATGCAGAGTTAGAAAATGGGCCAAGGATGCCCAAGGAAAGCAAATGGGCCAAGGATGCTCAAGAAGAAAGAAATGGGACAAAGGAACCCACGAGTAATGTAATGGGTTAAGAAAGCCCAAAGTAGCATGAGTATAAATCCAATGGCCATATTGAGTCACTGAGAGAAGAATAGGCAGTAGGTCTAAAGAGGCCCAGCAAGCACGGGTCAAATAACACCACGACAGGAATGGCAGAGTGGTATGGCAGGAATGGCAACAAGACTACGGAATGAGCAAAAAATGGGCTAAAAGGGGAAAAACCCACGATCAAGCAAGGCCCAACCCTTGGAAGGAGCAAGCCAATAAAGAATGAAAGATCAGAAAATAGTTCACGCCATAAGAGGTCAAGGATGAGTGGCATAATGCATAGATGAGCCTTTAGACCATACGCATGAGCAGCAGACAAGCTTTTAATGGAAGTGGAGCACACACAAGGCCCAGGCACTACCAACCTGTACCCAGCCAATACATGAGTGGTGGGTCATGAGCCAGAGGTAAGAGAGAGTATGGTCTGGTGGTGGGAAGAAGGGAAAGTCTATTTTGGGGTTCCCGCTCATATTCTTTTGGGGGTGATGTCCTGCTGGGATGACACACCACCCAAAAGAAGGCAGGATGAGTTGGAACCACTAGGTGCATGCCATGAGGGATAGTAAGAAAGAATGTCACGGTGAGCAAGGAAATAAAATAGCCTTCTTTGTCTAGTAATGAGGAGTGGCACGGCCAGCACAAGTAAGTGGTGGTGGCTGGACAACTGACAAACCAGTGGGTGGTTAGGAGGAACACCCTAAACTAGACAAAAGTAGTTAAAGGCTAAAATGGTAAAAAAAACAGTCACAGCAGGCAGTATATAAAGGGTCTTTGCTATGGACAGTAACACAACCACAACCATAGCAACCTCTAGAGGAGAATCACTGCACTACCATCACCATAACACCACACGAGCAAGCATTGAAAGAGAAAGAAAGGAGTGGGAAAGAATCAAAGTAACAAAAAACAGAGAGAAAAGAGAAAGAAAAGAAATAAGTAGTGTAAAAGGGTAGGCTAAAAGCCTATCCTCTGTTGAGGATAAAGAACCTGTTTGGGCACAAGCCATTCAGGCCTGTTCCCTCAAAGTGGATAATTTCTATGACAAGATTACTTTGTGAAGTTATCCACATTGAGGAAGTGGTTCTCTCCTTGGCCTTAGCCCCGTAACACAATTGCATGCAGCAAACTGATCCTTCATTCTTTGATTTTATCACTTATTGCTATTGTTTCCTATTCCGTCTTTGCAATTTTTCCTATAATGTGTTCTTTTTCTTTGTTTTAATTAAAGATCTCTTGCTTGTTTTGCCTAACTATAACATATTTCTGTTATCATTGTTTTATTACATTTATCCGCCATAACTTTTTTGCAGCAACTTCGCCTGCCATGGACATGTGACTAAAGTTTCGGCAAAAGGGGTATAGTTTGTCCGCAAGCCGGACCAAAGTGAGTTGCAATTGGACCGGTTCCAACTCTCTTATCTAGAACACTTGGGTCTAGTGCAGCAGAAGGCAGTCCAACTCAAAATCACAAAAGGCCCACCACATAGGGCTAAGTAGTATGTTCAGTAGCTCCAACAGTCTGTAAGATAGACGTTTACACAAAGCTTGACAAGCTAAAATTAATGCACCTGGATATACTTTCTCCTTTCACCACACTATATATAGGTCTTCATCTTTAAACAAAAAAAGAGTATGGAAAGATTTTTTTTTTTTTAGAGATAATTATAACATGCTGCTAATCCCACAACTCGAACCATTTCCTCCTTAAACCCCCAAGCACTTTGTACTGGTTTACTATTAAAGCCGCTGGAATCATTGCTTTATTACTGTTAAATTTACAGAATTTTCCACCCTTTTACTACCGATTCTTAAAAGTATGAATTGCTGAGCCTGAGATTGTTCTTTTTCAGTTCTAACTTACTGCAGGATATGTATTAATGTGTTTCAACTTTTGCTAGATATGTGGTAACCTATCTCATTCTACCATTGGACTCTCACTATTTTATTTCCTCTCACGCTTGGACACGTATTGCCTTAATCATTGCTTTACTGCTAGACACGAAATAAGGTTCACTACTTCACTTATCACATCTATTTCACTTATTGAATTTTGGGTATAACCTTTAAGGCCAATGTTGACATTAGAAGTCGATCGAGTGTTAACAAAAATTTGAAATTAAAAAGAAAAAAGTAGATCTCACTATGTTGCAGAGAATCTTGGTCTCACAATGGTTGAAATCCATAGCAACATTTCAACAAGAAGGACAATGGATTTTTGAACAATGAGATTTGTCCACTACCATGCAGTTGTTTTATTATTTATTTTTAGGAACAATTTTAATAAAATTAACAACTTTATCTTATCATTACATTTTTATAACGGTCATTAGAAATGATTTTAATTTAAAAAACCATATCTAATTCTCATTTATTATTACAAAAATTGGTTATTCACTGTTTAATTTTATTATTAAAAGAACAATTATGAGAAAAAAAAATGAGATATCAAAAATAAATTTATATTCCTCATATTCTTAGATTTTTGAACTATTTGTTCCTCAAGTTGCAGCAATAATATGGTATGGTAATGGTACCGTACAAATTATTATTAAAGCTGAAAAAATTGGTAACATACTCAAAATAAAATGAAGAAGAGAAATTAGATAATAAGTGTTTAGAATAATAGCATAAATTGATTTTTGAATATCTGTAGTTCAATAAGTCAAAAGGATCACAGGTTCACAGCTGTAATCTTTTTATTTCTTTCTGACTATATATCTTGGCTGGGCATTAAGATTAGTTATAACATTGTAAAGAATCTCTATCTCCTTTTTCTTCTTCTTTTTTTTTTTCTTTTTGGGATACAAAATCTATCCCTTTTTAGAATCCTTTTAATGAGATGAATGCTGTGCTGTTAGCAATATAATTTCAAATAAGAACGTTTGAATATGAAGCTTTTAATAAGAAATACTATAATATATATATAATGCAAGCAATTGATAGCTATTAAAATCATGATAAAGTTTGAAATATTTTTCTATTCAAATACTAACTTATATTTAAATTTCAACTTTAACAAGAAATGTCAAGGGCCTTATAGCTTACTTAGTACCTTCTTAGGTACAAAGTGTTTGGAAATTTAGGAGAGAAACAATTTGAGCTGCGAGATTTGCAGCATACTGTAACTATCTAAAATAAAAAAATATAAAATAATAAAATGATAATAAGTTATTGTCATATTTTGGTTTAATGAAACTCCATCAGTTTTTTTTTTTTTTTTTTTTTTTTTTATAAGGAAAAACCATTAAAAAACTTAAACCTTATTTATTTTTATTCTCTTCTTTATTTATTGCTTCCCTCTCCTACCAGTCTGTAACTTCAGGTTCTAACACATCCTTATATTTTTAGTTTACTTTTACACTTTTTTCTGCAAAAATGTAAAACACTCGTCTAAACTTAAGCAAAATTCATTTTAAGCCTTCAAAGCCTCCCGTTAGCATTCACTACACTGCTCCGTTAAACACAAACAAAATCGAGCCGTTTTGCTTTGTTTTTTTTTTTTTCCTTAATACTCCGTATTTATTACCTCTGGAAACACAGTGAAGAATTTGACATTTCGGTTTTCCATTGCTTCTTTATAAAATCGAGCTGAACACCGTATATTTTTTGTTAATTAAGGGGTCTCATGTCTATGAAGGTTGATATGGAAAAAGCCTTTGACAAAATGTAGTGAGCCTTTATTTTAGCCCTCCCCATATATATGTATGGCCTTTATTGAGTAATTAATCGGTTGAATGGAACAATGGCAGTTCACTAGGCTTTTTTGTTGGCTTGATATTCAAGCAGATCATAATAAACATACAAGACTCTTCAACTAACTTCTTCCAAGTAGATGAAGGTTCTGCATAATCCTATGTGGACTTTCTCCTTTGATCCCACTATATATTACTGAAGCAAAGGCATAGCTAGCTCCTGGTAGTTTAGATTGCTTTAACTCTTAAATTTGAAATATATATATATATATACACACACACTTGGAAATAATTCCCTCATTTCTCATAAAATTCTTTTTCATGCATAAATATTTGCTATTGAATGGGAGATTAGACCCATTCTATGTGCTACGATGTCTACAGTCTACACTTG
Organism: Quercus aquifolioides; assembly: GCA_019022515.1. Classification (NCBI taxonomy): domain Eukaryota; kingdom Viridiplantae; phylum Streptophyta; class Magnoliopsida; order Fagales; family Fagaceae; genus Quercus; species Quercus aquifolioides. The sequence continues at coordinate 84,482,929 of CM032333.1, read as the reverse complement.
TTGGCTTCAAAGAATAGGTGACATAAAAAATCCTTGGAAAGATTTTGCAACCTGTAACTTTTAGAAACTTGAGTTTTCCAATAGGTTTGGCTTACCTTTATTACTTTTTTTAATTAGAAATCTCCTTTTGTTTTAAATAACAGTGGCAAATGGTATTAGGTTTTAATTTCCACATTTTATTTAATTAGTGAATGATGTAGCAGTTTCTCATTAAAACAAAAAGAAATTTTAGTTAAAAAAGTATTGGAGGTAAACCAAACTCTTTTCTTCCAATCATTCCTATCATCTCAGATCTCCTTAACTAATGGCTCCCTGGCTAGTGATGCCGGAAAATATAAGAAGTATATTATTTCCTTGATTTTAAGTGTATTTAATGTTTTCCTAGTAAAATTAGGGCCTTATTATGGTAGGGTATTAATTAGGATATATTTCAGAATATATGGTAAGTGTATTAATTAGGAAATTGAATACTGTTGTTTGTTCATTGTTATTGTGTTACTGTTGGGATATACATTATTGTTGATGGTTGCTAGCTGTTGTTGTTGATTTGATGGCTCCCCTGTGACCTTGATTCACGGTCTTTCTACCTTGATTTGTTGGCTCCATTTGTTCTTTCAGATCTCAGACCCATCTAGATTTGTTTTTATTTTTTTTAAATTTCTGGGTTTGTGTTCTTGGATCTGGGTTTGTGTTTTTGTTGTTCTTGTTCAAGACACACTTAGATCTCAATTCATATGATTTTTAGTTTTTAATTCTATTTTTAATTTTTTTAATTTAGTTAAAATTAAAAAATTAATTTTTTTAATTTAGATGCTGACGTGGCATTTTTTAATGCCAAAAAACATTTTTTATTATTAATTTAGGCCACGTGGACATTAATTTAGTATTATTTATTCCTGCCTTTTGCTACGTCAACTTTCTCTGTTTCTAATGTAACAACAAGAATCAAAACAGGAAGCGTTTTTTAGGATAGGGACTAAAAGCGATAAAAATAAAATGTAGGGACTAAAATGGGAATCGCTTGAAAATGTAGGGACTAAAAGTGGCTTTTCACCAAAAAACTATTAACCAAAATCCGACCTAACCCAAGACTAAAATAAAAGTTTCAACTTTCATCCCAATAAATCAACTAATGAAAACCAATCTGAGGTGGGGTGAGCTAGACTCATCAAAATGTGTATTTGCTACTTCTATCAATGACCGTAAAGATGACCCGGTATGTGTTGGGGTGTCGCAAATTGTTTGAGTTTATTGAATTTTGAATTTCAAGCATCTGTGTCGTTGTTGGCAATATGTTTCAATTTTTTTAAATTGTTTGGTTTTGGTTCCAATTGTTAGTTTAGTATGGTTTGTTGAAGCTTCCATGTCCTATGGGTTAAATGTAGAATTGGGTGTACAGAATTTTGTGTAGAAATAAATATTACATTTGTAAGCATCTTTATCTTGGTACTTGGTAGTATGTTTTAATTTCAATTGGGTTTTTTTGCTATTGGCACATTTAGTTTAAATGCTTGTTATGCAACTAAAGGAGTTTAATTAATGTTGTCCCAAGGGTAGTAGAATTCATTGGGTGCCATGCCTCATGAAGAGGTGGTTACTAGTTTGAATCCGCCATTCACCGTTTTCTTGGGGCCAACACTCATTTTAAATAAAGCATTAGTAAGTTAAACAAATAATATGAGCCTTTGCGGTTTGAGTTCAATTTTGCAATGGGTATTATGAATTGAGTTTGTAATTGTTCACGAAGTTTGGGACTTCAAGGATTTGAGATGACTCTTTTTATATTTCAATTGGAAAATGAATCAAATCCATATTCTATATTTCTATTTATCGCAAAGTTATCTTAAAGAAGAATATCTTAAAAGCTCAAGAAAACCATGATTAGGAATGAAAATGAAAAAAGATGAAATCAAAGATAAGTCTTGATGAAACTTTGGAATGTGATTTAATAAAAAGAAGTCCAAAGAGATAACTGTTAATGATTTACAACATGAAATTACTATTATTAAGAAAGAAATCGTTGAGCTAAAAAATTATTTAAAAAATGATAACTTTGGCTTAATACAAGAAATGTTACTTTTAAAAATTGATAAACAACTTGATAATGAACAAACTAATAATGAGCCTAATGAGCAGAAAGATGAAGACAGCCCCAATCAACAAGCTCCTCTTTCTAATACTACTCCTATTGATGTTAATAGACTTATTCTTATTAACAGATTGATCCCTCTAAAATGGTAATCAAAAGTTAAAATTGTTGTTTGCCATGAATATGAATTTAATGTTATTGCTATGATTGACTCTGGTGTTGATATGACTTGCATTCAAGAAGGAATAATTCCTTCTAAATATTATGAAAAATTCACTGAGAAATTGTTTTCTGCCAAGGTTTTGAAACCCGGACCATTCAATGAACCGTAAAAAGGAGAGGTTCAAGGTTTTTGAGGTTGGGCCGAGGTCGAACTGTGATGACATCATAATTAATTTAATAATTATTTAAAATATAAATAAATATATTAAATTAGTAAAAATTGAAAAATTAGATAAAAATCCAAATAAATATAGAGATCTAATAGAAACTTCACATTAAATTAATTTATGATACCCAATAAAAAATTTAATAGACATTTTCTCATGAAATTAATTTTTTTTTTTAAAAGAGTAGTAAGTTAGTAGCTTGAATGGTGGGGGACATTAGCGTGTATAATGTTATATATCTTTTTTGCTGTAAATGTATATAATATTGTGTGTATTTGTTTAAGCTTATGGTGTAAATCTTACATTGATCAGACAATCCTATAGTGTAAAGCAATAAATAAATTTAATAAATTAATGTAAGGATTGGTGGGTTTGTACTTTGTAGAATTAAGAAGTAGACTAATCACTAAATAAATCAACTAAGACACAGGTCAACAACGCGTAGGAGGTCCAAAACTTCTTTTTCAATCTCGTGTGGCGTGCAAGCTTTAAGTAAAAAAAAATCCCAAAATTTCACAACCACAAGTCCACTGTCTGCCTGTCTGGAACCCACGTGAAGAGCTTTCAAATCTCACTTTTATCTCTTCTCTCATTAGACATCATCTTCTCAAATCCTTCTTTTCTCTCTTGAAACAAGGCTAGTTCAAATCTCAGTTATTCAGTTTTTGCCAGCCACGGTAGCCTTTCAGCTTTTGCCAGTCACATGGTAGCCATCAACAGCCGGCAAAGGGTCTACTCCGCAGCAAAATGACTGGGACCTTTCTTTTAATCCTTGTTCTCATCGTCATCTTTCATCTTCTTATGTTCTTCATCTTCATTTTCTTCTTCTTTTTTTCCTTTTAAAAGAGCTTAGGCCTGAACCGTGAAACCCATTCACGGTTCTCAAACCCGTGCGGTTCGACCGAGGTTCGCATGGTCCACTGGATTTTTTGTGTAGAACGGGTTTTGGAAGTTAAAGAACCGTCTCAAGGAGCGGTTCCCGGTTAACCCGGTCGGACCGTATGGTCCGGTTCGGATTTCAAAATCATGTTTTTTGCTAGTGGTACTCAAATGAAAATCAAATATGAATTAAATAATGCTCATGTTTGCCATGACAATGTTCGTTTTAAAATTTCCTTTGTTCTTGTTAAAAACATGACTGATAAAGTGATTCTTGGCATCCCTTTCATAGACTCTTTATATCCTTTTCTTACTGAACATGATGGTATCACTACTAACCCTTTTGGGCAGAAAGTGAAATTTAAATTTGCTTCAAAATTTGAAATTGATACTGATGATTCTTTGAACCTGATTCATGCTAAAACCAAACATCTAAATTTTCTTAAGCAGGAAGTTAGATATAAGAATATTGCTAAACAACTTTCCAATAAATTATTACAATCCAAAAATGATAATTTTCATAAGGTATTAATTAATGATGTTTGTTCTGATATTCCCAAGGCTTTTTGGCATAGGAAAAAAAGCATATTGTTAATTTACCTTATGTTAAATATTTTAATGAGAAGAACATTCCTACTAAAGCTCGTCCAATTCAAATTAATGTTGAAACTGTTCAATTTTGTAAAACAAATATTCATGATTTGCGTGCCAAAAAGACTAATTAGGAATAGCAAATCCCCCAAGTCTTGTGATACCTTCTATGTTTAAAAAAATGCTGAAATTGAAAAAGGAGCTCCTCGTATATTGGTTTTGGCAAGTCCAAATATGTGAAACTGATAAGTACAAGACTGCTTTCACCACTCCCTTTGGACTTTATGAGTGGAATGTTATGGCTTTTGTCTTCAGAATGCCCCTAGTGAATTCCAGAACATTATGAATAGTATCTTCAATTCCTTCAGTCATTTCACCATTGTTTATATTGATGATGTCCTTGTCTATTTCAAATCCATTGATGAACATTGGAAACATTTATATACACGTCTTGATATCATCAAACATAGTGGTATTGTTGTCTCTGCAAAGAAAATTAAACTATTTCAAACAAAGGTTCGTTTCCTTGGCTGACATTTCTGAAGGACAGATTCGTCCCACTGACAGAGCCATTCAATTTGTTGATAAATTTCCTAAAGTCATTATTGATAAAACGCAGTTACAAAGATTCCTTGGGTCTTTAAACTACATTTTTGAGTTTTCTAAGGACTTAAGGAAACAATGTAAACCTTTCTTTGATCAATTACAAAAATAATCCTCCTCCCAAGTCTGACTCTCATACTTCTCTTGTTAAATAAGTCAAGTCTCATGTTAAAACTTTGCCTTATCTTAGTATCCCTACTATTAATACTTTCAAAATTGTTGAAATTGATGCCTCTAACATTGGTTAAGGAGGTATTCTAAAACAACTTGTTTCACTAGACTCACCCGAACAAATTGTTCGTTTCCATTCAGGAGTCTAGAATACTACACAAATAAATTTTATCTATAGTGCTATGTATCTCCAAATTTCAAAGTGATTTGCTAAATCAAAGGTTTTTGTTACGCATTGATTACAAAAGTGCTAAATATGTTATAGAAAAAGATGTTGAAAATATTGTTTCAAAACATATTTTTGCCTGAATGCAAGCTATTTTAAGTGTTTTTGATTTTGATATTGAATATATTAAAGGTTCCCAAAATGCTATCCTTGATTTCCTTACTCGTGAATTCTTGTAGTACTGCAATGGCAAGTAGAAGGTTCAGAGACAAGCACCCTACTATAGATACTAAACAACTTGTTAAACAAGAACCTGCTTCCCCTGTTGACATTACTAACCGCTTTACTACCCTAGGTATTATCCTTGGACCAAACTACTCAACTGTGTTAGCATCCTCTTATGATCCATATGCTATGGTCCTTGCCGACCAACCTATCAAAGCCACTTTCTCCAAAAACCCCAATCCTTCTCAATATGTTAAAAAACAATACTTCCAAAACCTGTTTTCCAAAGAACCTAATATAACTATAATCAAAGACCCTCTTAAACTTGCTACAGATTATTTTCCCCTGAACTTCCACTAGATACCCGAACACAATGATAAAAATTTAAATTATTACTCTGCTATCTTGCTTCATGAAAAATCGGCCTTTATAAAATCCATACCTAATAAGATTGATAAATAAAAAATTATTTACCATTGTATTTTCATCCTCAATATTGTTACCAAAGAAAAATGGGGACTTTGTCTTGCTTCTACAAAGCCTCTTCCTGGTTCAGCTATTCCATATTCATACCATGATTATATTCATGCATGGTTGCTACTATGACCCACACTTGGTTTGCTAAGTTTGATAAAGATTTCAATTCTCAGCTTCCTTTGTGGTTCATCTATTGGTGGACACAATTTGATCTTATTACTGATATTTTTCCAAGACATTTGACTGGCTCCTTCAAGTGTTTTATAAGTGTTTTTAAGACAAACGCATATTGTGCTAAGTTTCCTACAACCCTACATTTTGTTAAAAAATACAAGGTGCCTTGGATCATGAAATGGCAATATGTCTGTTGATGCTCACTTTAGCAAGAAAACCCAATAGAAGGAAGAAGCCCAACAATATGGGAGGAGGAGAGTTAGTAAATTGAGAGGAAAATCATTAAACCCGAATGGTAGGAATAGTGGATCATAGGCCTAGAAAATAATAAATGGGCCTCAAAGGGAGCAAACGGGCCTAAAGTAGTCTAGAGAAAGAAGTAGTAAACCCATGGGCATTATATGAAATAGAAAGCTAGCAAGAATGGGCCAAAGAGGCCCGAATTAATGAATTATGTGAGTAAGGGGTTGATGGAAAGTCCATGAACCCCAAAAGTAAAGGATATGGTAATTGGGCCGGGGAATCCCAAAAGACTTAGCAAAGGCCCATGGGAATGTAGAATTGAAATGGGCCAAGGATGCCCGAGGAAAGGAAATGGGCCGAGGTTGCCCAAAAAGGATGAAATGGGCTAAGGAAGCCCGTAAGCAATGGAATGGGTCAAGAAAGCCCAAACTAGCATGGATACTAGCCTAATGATAACACTGGGTTGCTGGAATTAAGCAAAGGGAAAGTATACAACAGACCCAAAAGAAAACCCAGCAAGCACAGGTCATATAGTAGCACAGTAGGAATGACAAAATGGCATGGCAGAAGTGCTAGCAGGCAAACGAAAGGAACAAAGAATGGGTCAAAAAGAGAAAAGCCCACAATCAAGCAATGCCCAGCCCATGAAGGAAGCAAGCCATAAAGAACAAGGCTCAGGAACCCATTCACACCACAAGAGGTCAAGAATGAGTAGCAGAACGCACAGATGAGCCTTCCGGTCATGGCAAACGCATGAGCGATAAACAAGCAATGGACACACATGGAAGTGGAGCATGCACAAAGCTCAAGCACTACCAACTTGTACCTAGCCAATACAGGAATAGTGGGCCATGAGTCAGAGGTAAGAGAAGGTATGGTCTGGTAGTGGGGAGAAGGGGGAAGCCTATTCTGGGATTCCCGCTCAAACTCTTTTGGGAAAAGTGTCTTGCTGGGATGACATACCACTCAAAAGAGGAAAAATGAGTTGGAATCACTAGGTGCATGTCATGAGGGATAGTGAGAGAGAATGTCCACCCTTATCCAGATGGGAATGCCACGATGAACAAGCAAAAAAATAAAACTCTTTGTCTGGCAATGGGATGTGGCACGGCCAGCACAGGTAAGTAGTGGTGGTTGGGCAGCTTACAAGCCAGTGGGCGGTCTGGAAGGACACCCACACCCATACAAAAGTGGTTAAGGGGTAAAATAGTAAAAACCTAGTCATGGCAGGCAGTATAAAAAGAGCTTCTATTGTGCACAGGGGGGCATGACAACAATATCACAACAACCACGAACAAGAACACGGAAGTAAAAGAAAGAAGAGATGATAAACAGAGTAGCAAACTTAGAAAACAAGAGTTAGAAAGAAAAATAGAGAGAGTAGGCAAGAGTGAGACGGCAGGCATGCACCAATAGGCTAATCCCTTCTCTCCCTCTAAAAGCCTACCATCTATTAAGGATTAAGGATTTTTTAAGCATAAACCATTTAGGCCCATTCTCTTAAAGTGGGTAATTTCCATGGCATAATCTTCCTACGAGGTTACCCACATAGAAGAAGTGGTTCCCTCCTTGGTCTTAGCTTCGTAAGGCAACCAAGCACGGCAAAATAACCATTTCTTCTTTGTTTTCTTATTGATTGAATATTGGTGTGTTGAGGTCCAAAAAAAATCACAATGTTATACCAAGGCCCAAAACAACACAAAGGATGGAAATCTAGGAAAGTAAAAAAACATTTGGGCTTTCAATAAAGAAAAATGAGGAGGGGCCCAAATCCATTAAGGGTCCATAAGGAGGGACCCAAATCCATGAATGGGCAAGTTTTGGACCCCATGAAACAAAGGAAGGAAAAAACCCCAGCCCAGCCCAGCCTTCAAAGGTCAAAAAAATCGCTGGGGAGCCCGGGAAAAGAACTAGGCCAGGATACTTGGGGATTCCCAAAGGCCTAAGATCCTCGGAACATGCAGCAAAGCCAGATTAGGATTAAGACAGTTCAAGGAGGCATGCCAAGAAACACAAGGAACAAGGACAGATATGTCCTTATTAGTTACCCAATGATGCAGAAAATGGATCAAAAGGCTTGGTAACCAACAACTCATGAGTAAGGGTCTGGTACCTCGGGGAACCTAAGAAGAAAAACCATGAAGGAAGGAGGCTGGGGATCTTTCAGTCTGGCAAAAAGGAATCAGCTCATTTGGGAAAATGACAAAGGGGAAAGCAGCCAAAACATGGGTCTGAAAAGTGGAGTCTAGAAACCTTGGAAAAAGAAAGACCAAAGGTTAGCCCTTTAGGACCCCCTAGAACGGGAAAGTTAGCTGGGGTTTTTGAAGAAAGAACCTTAAAAGAGGGAAATAATGAAGAATGAGGAAGGAACCAGCTACCAATGTTGCTAACACAACATTGGTTATGGTATCTAGAGGAATAAATAGAAGGAATCAATGGTACCCTAAAAACCCTAGGATGACACTATAAAAGGGAGAAGCAGCAAACAGTGAAGGGCATTCAGCAACAGTGAATTGGAGTAAAAATACTAGAGAAAACTCTGTCGAAATTCAAAAAGGAGAGAAAGAGAGAGAAAACAGTGTCCAGGATCCTCAAACAGCCATTAGAGAACACACTTGGATTTAAGGGGATTCAAACTTCACAAGTCTTAGAGGCCTAAAAAGGCATCCAACTCTGTGATTTTTTAACTTATTTAAACCTTGTAACACGTCCTAGTGAGCTTGATGTATCACAAAAATTAAGAAAATAATGAAGTATTTCACGTTATTTTAAGGACCCCTAACATTTTTTTTTTCCTCATTATTTCATTTTTTACTGTTCCTTGCTATTCAATATGTATATGCTTGTTGTATGTTAGTATGCATGTGTTGGAGGATCTGTGCTTTATGCATCACTTAGTTCGAAAATCAGCCCAATTTAGCTGCGATGAACCAAGCCCAGTCCCTTAAAGCATAAAGCAGTCAGGCCCGGGATCCTTGTTTCCTCCGCTTAGGCCTACGTGTTGTTTTACAAAAAAAGCCCATACATTAAGGCGACTCTACTGGGGACTGGGCAAAGGAGAGGGAAGAATCAGTCTCTTCGCAGAGCATGGCTCCAAGACCAAGGACTAGTAAGGGTACCAATGTGCCACTCACGGAATCTGAGCCCGTGGGAGAAAATGAGGTAGCTTCCAGGTAGAAGAATGAAGTACCTCTGGTGGAGTAAAAGGTTGTCTCAAGATAGAGGCGTGGGGTGCAGGAGCTAGACCCCGTGGCTCAGATGGCGGAAATGATGAAAGATCTGCAACAGGAGATCTGTCTCCTTAAAGAGGGAAGGACCCAAGAAATTAAGGATAATGCCCCCCCTGTGGTCAACCAAGAGAGAGCCCAACTAGAGGGAGGGTCAGCAGTAGGTGGTGGAGCTAACCCCCAATATCTCACATTGGCAGATGTCAATGCCCTTCTAGAACAAGAAATGGAAAAGCTCTCAGGGATCCCTAAGCAATTTTCACGAGATTCCCTATTCCTATCAAAACTCCTTGGCAAGCCTTACCTTAAGGGGTATGAACCCCCAAAGTTCCACCCTTTTGATGGAAGGAATGGAAGTGCTGTAGAACATGTGAGTAGGTTCATTCACACCATGGGCCCTTACATAGGGGACAAGGAGCTGTGTCTAAGAGAATTTGCTAAGTCCCTAGTGGGTAAAGCATGCACATGGTATACCACTTTGAGGCCGGGGTCCATCAAGACTTGGGATGAGATGATGGAAAGATTTAGTGCAAAGTATTATCCAGATGAAGACAAAGTCACTTTACAAAGCCTTCAGATGGTAAAGCAAAGGCCTGGAGAAGATCCTGTCCAGTTCATCAAAATATTCGTGGACGTTTCTCTGGATTGTTATGGAGATCACGAAGAAAAGGAGCTCATGGAGACCTGCATATCTAACATGCTTTTTGATTACAAGCTTAATCTCGAAAATCTATGCATAACCCAGTTTGCTAACTTACTACAAAGAACTAGGAGGACAGCATTGACCATGAAAACAAAGAGGGTACGGGTATCCTAGGCCATGACAGCTTCAACAGGAGAAAAGAGAAAGAAACCTGAAGGAAAAGGGACCGAGGAACCACCAGTGATCCCATGTACTGCAAAAAAATTGAATCATGTTTTGGATAAATGGATTGGAGATGGAATTGTCAGGCCATTCACTGTAGTCGGGCCACCTACTGAGGAAGAAAGAAAGAATCCCTTGTTTTGTAGGATTCATAATTATGTCAAGCACTTTATTAAGGAAGGGACCTTGGAGCTCGCTCAACGAGAACCTGAGGTGCGAAGGAAACCTTTACCCAACCATAATGGGAAAGGAGTAGTGGTTGTGGTGATCCACGGGAACCCGATAGAAGTAGAAGAGTCTGAGGGATCCTTTCACCCAAGCACGGTTAGGACCCTTTAGAAAAGCCCCAAGTTCAGATCATTATTCAATCAGCTGGCGTTTGGACTAGAAGCAAGAAGGATCACCATAGAATCCCTCATGAGTATAGTAGCGAACTCGGGGGTAGAGTGTTTCACAGTGGAATCCCATGCCAGCCGAGCTTACTTGGAGACAACTAATGCAATCACCTTCACGGATAAAGACATGGAAGTTAAACATCCAAACTATCGCAGACCCCTTTATTTAATGGCTTCCATAAACGATGTCCAAATCAAGAAAGCATTAATGGACATAGGGGCATCACTCAACCTCATAGCCCAAAATACCTTGGAAGCTGCGGGCATGACTAGCAGGAGGATCCTAGGGACTCCTGTGGAGATAAAAAGATTTGGAGGAGCAGCAGAATCAACTGAAGGGTATGTGCAGCTAGCCTTAAGAGTAGGCCCAATAGTAGCCCTAACCAGATTCCATGTAATCAACTCAGAAATTTCTTACCATGTTCTATTAGGATGCCCATGGCTCCATAAGCATCGCCTTATTCCCTCTACATACCATCAATGTGTTAAAGGGAGATTGAATAGGAGGCCCATAAGAATTCCTGCCAACCTAAACCCTTTTAGCCAAAGGGAAGTGAACTTTGTAGAAATAATGTTTTATGACAAGTTGGAACCAGATGACGAGAGTTCCACACTAGGGACACCAGTAGCACCTATCTTAGAAGAAGAAGAAGAAATGGGTACCTATGACCTAAGGAACCTCCTGGACAGAAAAAGGCAAAAGAAGGAGACCAGCTCCTTAGGATTCCGAGAATGCGTGGTAATACGGGGGCTAGTCTGGGATTCCCAAAGCCTGTTTTCATTAATAGTCAGTTAGCAGCACAAGAAAAAGAACAGTTAGTAGCATTACTCAGGAAGTATATGGATGTATTCGCATGGACATACGATGAGATGTTTGGCCTGGATCCAGGACTAGTAGTCCATTCTCTTAATGTGGACTTGAGAGTCAAGCCAGTAGTTTAGCCAGCCAAGGTCTTTCACACCGACGTAAAGGATCAAATAACTCAAGAAGTCAAGAAACTACTGGTAGTTGGATTCATCAAGCCAATTTAGCATCCTAAATAGCTCTCCAACATAGTACCCTTGAAGAAAAAGAATGGCCAAATCTGATGTTGTGTGAATTTTCGCAATCTGAATAAGGCATGTCCAAAAGATGAATTCCCCCTGCCTAATATTGACCTCCTTGTAGATTCAACTATAGGAAACGCCATGTTTTCGTTTATGGATGGATATAGTGGGTATAACGAAATTCGGATGGTTGCCAAAGATGCAGAGAAGACAGCATTCAGGACCCAAATTGGAAATTTCTATTACATAGTGATGCCCTTTGGCCTTAAAAATGCAGGGGCCATGTACCAGCGAACCATGACAGCCATCTTTCATGATATGATGAATAGGGAAATGGAAGATTATGTGGATGACATCGTGGTAAAATCAAAGACCAGAGCAGGATACTTCCAGGTACTTGAATGAGTTTTTAAGAGGTGCAGGAAGTACAAATTGTGCATGAACCCCATGAAGTGTGCCTTTGGAGTGTCTGCTGGAAAATTCCTTGGGTTCCTAGTACATCACAGAGGCATAAGTGTGGATCTAGCTAAGGCCATAACCATCACAAAAATGAAAAGGCCTACGATGGTTAAGGAGCTCAAAAGTTTCTTGGGTAGGGTCTTCTACATCAGAAGGTTTGTGCTAGGATTGGCTTTAGTCACAAGTGAACTATCCAAACTGTTGAAAAAGGGAGCTAAATTCACTCGGAGATTGAGCAGCAGAAAGCCTTTTAGAGGATCCAACAGGTTATGAATCATCTGCCTACCCTGCAAGCACAATATGTGAGCGACCTCTGTTGCTATATTTAGCATCAAATTCCTAGATCATAGGAGCCCTGTTAGTACAAGAAGATGACGAAGGGAATGAGCAACCCATTTATTATGTGAGCAGGACATTAAATGATACAGAAACCAAGTACCCCAAGATAGAAATAGCATGTCTTGTGGTTATCTACACATCCCAAAGGCTAAAACGGTACTTCTCAGCCCATCAGATCCTCTAAGTGACCAAGTCTCATCCTATAAAGGCACTCCTTCATCAGCCTCTCCTAATGGGAAGAATAGCACAGTGGCTGGTCTTGCTCTCTCAATATGACATCAGTCTAATGACCTCCAAGGCTATCAAAAGCCAAGCCATAACAGATTTGCTAACCCGGTTCCCAAGGGAAGAAGAGTGCTCGCTAAACAAGGAGATCCCAAGAGAAGTAGCAGTGGTAAAACTCCCAAAAAAGAAGTGGACCATGAGGTTTAATGGGTCAACAACAACAACTTCAAATGGCCTAGGAATTGTGCTAAGTTGCAAAGATGGAGGTATCTTGCCATTATCCTTCAAGCTCGAGTTTCCCTACTCAAATAATGCTGCTGAGTACGAGGCATACTTAACTGGATTAGCCATAGCGCTCAGTATAGGAGTGAAGCATATAAGGGTTTTGGAAGACTCCAACCTCATGGTTTCCCAAGTAAAGGGAGACTTCGCATTAAGGGAGCAGAGTTTGGCAGCTTATAGAACTTGGGCGCAAAAGGTGGAACAAAAATTCCAGACCTTTAGTGTGGAGTACGCCCAAAGGAGTGAAAATAGGACTGTTGATGCACTAGCAATCCTAGGATCCTAGATACCTTTCAAAGGAATGAGTACCTTGATAAAGGTAATCAAGCAGGAAAATTCCATCATAGAAATCCTCAAAAAGATGATCCTTGAAGAACCAGAACAAAAAGATTTGAGGGATGAGATAAAGGGGAAGATAGGAAAGTTGGGGCATAAAGGAAGTATTAAAGAGTTGAAGGATTACACCTTGATAGAAGGAGAACTGTACAGAAAGCTACCCAGAGGGATCCTATCCAAATGTTTCAATGAGAAAGAAGGGAAGCTGAGGCTAGGAGAATTGCACAACTAATCTATGGGATCACAGAGAAAATCAATCTATACTGAAGGATGTAGCGCATGGGGTACTACTGGCTAAATATGAACATAGATGCTGCAACTATACAAGAGGAATGTCAAAAGTGTCGGCTTTCGGAGGATAAGGAAGAAAGTTATGCTATGTTTGTAACGGAAGATTGGAGGACCTCATTCATGGAATACTTGGTTCAAGAGATCCTACCAACTGACAAGACACTGGCCCACCAGCTCAGAAAGCTCGCTGTTAGATACTTCTTGCAGAACAAAATCTTATTCAAAAAGGGGTACAGTGGGGATCCCTTAAGATGCCTGGGACCTAGGGAAGCCAAAGAAGCATTAAGGGAGGTCTATTCTGGTGATTGTGGGAGTCACCCAAGGAAGAGGAGGCTTTATAGGCAACTGTTGCAGTTGTGGTACTATTGGCCTACAATGAAAAGGGACTCCGAGGAGTTGGTTAAAACACGCCAAGTACTTAGAGATGCAATCCATACTCATCCAAATGTGTTGCAAGATATAACCACACCATGGCCTTTCCACACTTAGGGGCTTGGTCTTATAGGATCCATAAATCCTCCTTCTAATGGTCATATATGGATCTTGGCAGCCACTGAGTACTTTACAAAAAGGGTTGAGGAACAAAAAAAATCACAATGTTGTACCAAGGCCCAAAACAACACAAAAGATGGAAATCTAGGAAAGTAAAAAAACATTTGGGCTTCCAATAAAGAAAAAGGAGGAGAGGCTTAAACCCATTAAGGGTCCATAAGAAGGGACCCAAATCCATGAATGGGCAAGCTTCGGACCCCATGAAACAAAGGAAGGAAAAAAGCCCAGCCTAGCCCTCAAAGGTTAGAAAAAATACCGGGGAGCCCAGGAAAAGAACTGGGCTAGGATACCTGGGGATTTCCAGGAGCCTGGGATCCTCGGGACATGTAGCATAGCCAGGTAGGGATTAAGACAGTTCAAGGGGGTATGCCAAGAAACACAAGGAACAAGGACATATATGTCCCTATCAGCCACCCAATGATGCAAAAAAGGGATCAGAAGGCTTGGGAACCAACAACTCGTGAGTTAGGGTTTGGTACCTCGGGAAACCCAAGAAGAAGAACCATGAAGGAAAGTGGCTGGGGATCTTTCAGCCTGGCAGAAAGGAATCAGCTCACTTGGGAAAATTGACAAAGGGGAAAACAGCCAAAAGATCGGTCTGAAAAGTGAAGTCTAGAAACCTTGGAAAAAGAAAGACCAAAGGTTAGCCCTTTAGGAACCCCCAGAACGGAAAAGTCAGTTGGGGTCTTTTAAAGAGAGAACCTTAAAAGAGGGAAATAATGAAGAATGAGGAAGGAACCAGTTACCAATATTGCTGACACAACATTGGTTCTGGTACCCAGAGGAATAAATAGAGGGAATCAAAGGTACCCTAAAAACCCTAGGATGACACTATAAAAAGGGGAAGTAGAAAACAGTGAAGGGCATTCAGCAACAGTGAATTGGAGTAAAAATACTTGAGAAAACTTTGTCAGAATTCAAAAAGGAGAGAAAAGAGAGGGAAAACAGCGTCTAGGATTCTCAAACAGCCATTAGATAACACACTTGGATTCAAGGGGATTCAAACTTCACAAGTCTTAGAGGCCTGAAGAGCCATCCAAGTCTGTGATTTTTGAACTTATTTGAACCTTGTAACACGTCCTAGTGAGCTTGATGTATCACAAAAATTAAGAAAATAATGAAGTATTTCACGTTATTTTAAGGATCCCTAACGTTTTTATTTTTTATTTTTTACTTTACTTTCTTTTCTTTTCTTTTCCTCGTTATTTTATTTTTTACTGTTTCTTGTTGTTCAATATGTATATGCTCGTTATATGCTAGTATGCATGTGTTGGAGGATCCGTGCTTTGTGCACCACTTGGTTCGAAATTAGCCCAATTTAGCTGCGGTGAACAAGCCCAGTCCCTTAAAGCGTAAAGCAATTAGACCCAGGATCCTTGTTTCCTCTACTTGGGCTTGTGTGCTGTTTTACAAAAAAAGAACCCATACATGGTGTTATCTCATTTTTCATTATTGTCATTTTATTCACATTGCGTCTCTATTATTACGCTGCTCTTTTCTTTATTTTAATTGGAAATTCTTCGCTTGCTCTGGCTAACAGTAATTGCACTTCCTTTATTGTTATTATATTATACTTGCCTTCCATAACTTTCTTGTAACAGTCCCATCTGCCATGGGCATGTGACCAAGGTATTAACAAAGGGGCTCTAGTTTGCACACAAGCCGGTTTGAGGTGAATTGCAATTAGACTGGTCCCGAGAACCTTTGGGCTGTAGTGCAGTAGGAGGTAGCCCAGCCCACAATCACAAAAAGGCCCACCACGATGTCAAGGAAGGTAATGTTCTTACTTGGTAGTGGTTTGTTAAATGGTGACACAAATTTTCCCACACCCAAGACGTTATTGATAATGTTACCTGGGAATTCTCGGCTACTTCTCAAAGCATTGTTAACACTACTACTTATGTTAAAACTCAGGCACTGGCATACCCACTTGTGCAGGCAGCCATGCCTTAACCTACTACACTTACTACCACATCTGTTACTAAATCTGCTAAGTCTTCTGCCAAGACCAAAAAGAAAAACTCTACTTTTGATGGTCTCAATAGATCTGATATAATTGCACTATTAAAACAAAAATGGAAGGATGAAGAAGAAGCTGCAAATGCTATCTTAGAAGAAGAAGAAGATGACCAAGAATCCAAGGCATTCTCAGAAACCTCTGTTACTAATAATAACAATGCTTATTACCCTTATAATCAGGAATTATTTGAACATGATGAAGCCTCCACACCAGACTTAGGTGAGGATTAACTCTGTCGGCATAAGGGACAAAATTGCTAAGTCCACAGACAAAGAATCTCTAGTTAAATCTATTGATCTGCATTGATTTCCTGCTAAAGTTACTAAAGCTGATTTGATTCCCTTATAGGAGTATGACTCTTGCTCTGACTGTGTCCCTATGAGGGATGATTCCCTCCAGACAGCACATGTTGACAATTTTGTTGACTTACGATGAATAGTAGAAAAGTCAATTTTACTATTCACTATTCACTACTTAAATAGTGTTTTATTTTGCCTATAAAAAGGGGATGTCCCTTTCAGGTTAAAACATTACTCAATTTTCCTAGTCTCAAATTCCATATAATTTTTAGACTAATTCTTAAGCTTGTAACCTTTTTCCATTCCAATTCAAAGCCTTATATCTACTAATATCTCCTGTATGTGTTTTAATCTATCATTGAAACCTTATTTTTGTTAAAATGCCAACTACTTTTACTGTACTGTTTTTATTTTGAAGCTTTCTTATTTTCAGCATTTTACTTCTAGTATTCTATTTTAAATATCTTAATCTATTGTGCACCGCTATATATACATATATGTTCTTCATATTTTTGCACAATTTAACTTAAATTTTTGTAAAATGTATAAGAATAGTTTCGATATTTGATGGAGTGATACCTATGTACAAAGGAATATGCCCCTAGATGAGGATGGTGGAGCTGAACTCATTGC
This sequence comes from Quercus aquifolioides, assembly GCA_019022515.1. NCBI lineage: Eukaryota > Viridiplantae > Streptophyta > Magnoliopsida > Fagales > Fagaceae > Quercus > Quercus aquifolioides. The sequence goes on along the minus strand of CM032333.1, from coordinate 84,465,952 downwards.
TTAGGTAGCTGCTCAGGGAAAAGCGCATATATAAGAAGGAAGAGATGAACAAATTTTCTAGGAACATTCGGGAGCGATGTAACGCATTTGTATCTAATCTATTCCAAAAGTAGTGCGCAATTTTCATTGTTAAACTGCTTATGCACATGAAATATTCCACAAGGTACTCATTCTTTATTAAAGAATGTATTACTAATCTAGTATTGAAATCTTATAAATAAATAATACTATGTACAACAATGTTGTTTTGGGGTTAAAAATATCTTCCACTATAAAAGCTATAAACCAGTGAGGGAAGAGATACGTGAGCACTATAAATCCTAAACAACATTCAATGATAGAATCTAATTAATAATGTTTTTGAAACTATAAGAGATTTGTCATACATGAGTATAAAGTAAGTTGAGATGACATTCAACATTTCTCCTTCAAGAATCATGTTTCTTTGGCTTTGGGAACTGCTAGAAGTGCTGCCCTTTGGTTCAGTCCAAAGAGACGCACCTAGATTCAATAGCTATCTATCCAAGCTTGGGAAATTATAGAGATTAGTAGTGTAAATGGGTTGCCAGGGTTGGATGAGTTGTGAATTGGCAGTGTTATGGAGAGAGCACTTTGGGGAGACTCCAATTGAGGGTTTAATAACATATAGGAACAATAGTTAATCCAAAAGCTTAAATCAACGAGTTTGAACTTAATTATGATAAATTAACCACTCATTCTTTGCATTAGTATGCAATGTAAGACTTTATTACTCAACACACCACGCGACTCATTTTTGAATATTCCAACAGGTGGGTTGTGTTTAAACATTTTTCCCTGGTAAAAAAAATGGGTTTTCATCAACTATATAAACCATTTATCTAATAAATTATAACAATTCAAATGATATGCACAAAATATATTCCAATTTAGGGATTCCATATTAATGAAAAGGAGGTTAAAATCCAAACCCATGACGAGGCAAACAATAGAAAAAACAATGCACTGAATAGTGAAATAATTATAGTAAAATAAATTTTATATATGTCCAGTTGAATTGAGCCAGATGATTTTAAAAAACTATTAACCTGAACTTAATACAACCCAAGATTAAAATAAAAATTTTAACCCAATCTACCAATATATGGAAACCAACCTGAGGCGTAGAGTCAGGTCGTGTTGTATAAGTTTTATCATATAGTTCGGCTGTACTCCTAAAAGAGACCATGCTGGAAGCAATATCTATAAGGCCTAATATAGCTAGTCCAAGATGTCTTATAAGGGTCCAAATAGAGCATGTCTAAAATTATAGGTCCAAAGCCTTATTATACGGGCCCAAAATTTGGAATATCGGGTTCCAGTTATCTCTTTCGACTAGCCTGCCCAATTTTTAAAACAATCATTAACGCAAAGACACACGCACAAAGCAAAGTTGCAAGGGTTTACGTTGTTCTTCCACTTCTCTGGTTTTTGGTGGCGGGGTGAGAGATAGGGATGGACCGGCCCCTCTGGCCCAAAAAAAAAAAATAATAATAATAATTTTGTTCTTGATATGATTTTTTTTTTCTCTCTCTCTCCACTCCATACAATTATAATGTTTGTGAATCTGTCATTTGTGATTGTGGTGATTTTTGTTTTTTTTTTTTTTTGGCTGAGGGTGATTGTGAATTGAAATTGAATATGTGAATCTGTGATTGTGTTTGAGAGTCTGTGTGAGTGTCTGAGATAGTGAGAAGTGAGTTGTGATTTATGAATAAAGTTATAATACAGAGAGAGAGAGAGAGTCTGTTGAGAATAGTGTTTGATTTTTGACTGTTTGTTGGTAGTGAGCCAACAATAGGAAACAATCGAAAGAGGTGAAAAAAAGGGCGAAGTTAGGAAAAAGTAGTGCATTGTAAATTCATAGTAGTGGGGTAATAGTGTGTTTGGGGCAGTGGGTGAGTGGCAATCTGGCAGAGACAAAGACAATAATACATAATATAATAAAAATGTCAAACAAATTTAACAAAACCGAATAAAATTGACACTTGTGCTTACTCCTGCAGTTTCTACTGCAACCAGGTTGTGAACATTGTCAGCTATGAAAGTTAACATTTGTAACAAATTGAAAAATGGTTTTTTGACAATCTCTTTAATGTAATACTATATGAATGTTTATTTGATTTATTTCCAAAAAGATGCCTCGTACAACCACATTAGAGTGCCCGGGTTGCCCTTCTCTTCGAGCTCTAACCTTCGACGCACTTGGTCTCATCAAAGGTAAATTTTTTTCTTCCACCCTTTTAATCATTGATCGAAATTGGCAATACCCTTTTGTAAAAAGCTTGTCTCTTTTGGGTTTTATATGCTTTATTTTGTATTTATATATCTGGGTTTTTGATGCTTTGCTTGGTGTTTATGTTTTTTTTTTTTGGGGTAATAGTTATTGAAGCTAAGGGTAGTCAAGGAGGGGCTCCTAGAGTGGTGGAGAGGTGGCGTGAGCTGGACTCATCAAAATGTGTACTTGCTGCTTCTATCAATGACCATAAAGATGACCCGGTATGTGTTGGGTGTTGCAAATTGTTTGAGTTTATTGAATTTTGAATTTCAAGCATCTGTGTTGTTGTTGGCAATATGTTTCAATTTTTTTTTTAGGTATTTAGTTTTGGTTCCAATTGTTAGTATAGTATGGTTTGTTGAAGTTTGGAGTGTTTGAGAATGAAGATATGCTTTCATGTTCTATGGGTTAAATGTAGAATAGGTGTAAAGGATTTTGTGCAGAAATGATAGTATGTTTTGATTTCAATTGGATTTCTTTTGTTGTTGAAGGTTTCGGTTTGAATGCTTGTTATGCAGCTAATGGAGTTTAATTAATGTTGCCCCAAGGGTAGTAGAATTCATTGGGTGCCACGCCTCATAAAGAGGTGGTCACTAGTTTGAATCTGCTATTCACCATCTTCTTAGGGCCAACACTCATTTTAAATAAAGCATTAGTAAGTTAAACAAATAATATGAGCCTTTGCGGTTTGAGTTAAATTTTGCAACGGGTATTACGAATTGAATTTGTAATTGTTCACAAAGTTTGGGACTTCAATCATTGTACTTAATTGCCATTGTATGTTCTGTTTGTTTTCTGAAGAAGTAAGAGGCACCTTATATGTATCATCCTTTAAGAGAAACAAGTTCTAATATTGGTTACAACCAGTTGATTGGATTCTCTAGTCATCCCCTTGCATATATCTGGCAATAGTGCATAATGGCTTGCTTGCCAAAGAGCAACTTGCAAGTTTCACTTATTGCCTAAATAGAAGCTTTTAGCTTGAACTAGGACAATCTATTCTTTTGTTTTACATATGTGTATGAATTCAGATATTCTATCAATCTTCTTCTAAAAATGTAATTTTAAGACCCTCAAATCCTTTATTTTGCAGAAGTTTTTTTTTTATTTTTTTTAAAGAATTTTTTTTCTTTTTCTCTTGCAGTTATTAGCAGTGGCAAGAAAAACTGGTATGGTGAGTTACACTCTGGGACTTATGAATATCTGGCTACAAGTTTTGGTTTTCAATTTTGACCGTTAGTTATAGGCTTATTGAAGATCCTATTCAATATTTGTGTTCTTAATGTATACTACAGATTGAGGTTCTCAGTGCAATTAATGGGGATATTTGTTTCACGGTTTCTAATGCCAATGAGGATGGTCCTAGACCTGAAGATGATGCTGTTGTTGGGTTGCATTTATTTGCCGGACACAAATTGGGGTTGACATCCAGGTACTGCAATATTGTTGCTTTCTAGGCTTTGCCACCTAATTCCACCATAGATGCTTACATCTTCGATTTCCAGCTGCATTCTTCCCATATGCATACAGCTTTTGATCTTTGAATTTATTGTTAAATTCTAGGTCTTGTACTTTGCTTACTTGTACAACAAAAGGAAACACAAGCATGAGGTCCATTGAAGTTACTGATTCACCTGCAGGTTCTGCCTCTATTGGTTCGTCAAACACATGGAGTGTATGCAGTTCTGGCAATATCTTATGTTCTAAAGTGGATGGAAGTGAAAAATATGCTATATTTGGAGGGTGAGTGCTCTTGAGATTCACAATTAGAACTTATAAGCTTGAGAATTAAGTCAATTGTCATTTCGTAGTGGGATTTTATGGCGTGTGCTAGCTTATTCATCTATGAAATAATGGTTTTCTTGTTTTCCATCTCAGAAAGGGTGTTGAAATGAACATGTGGGATCTTGACAACTGTACTAAAATCTGGGCTGCCAAATCTGTGAGCCTTTCCTTTATTTGCTAAATCTTGAAAGAAATCTTTAATATGCATTTTTCCTTGCATTTATTTAATAGCTTCTACCCTATGTAGCCTCCTAAGAACAGTCTTGATATTTTTACCCCAACTTGGTTTACATCATCAACATTCCTGAGTAAGGATGATCACCGCAAAATTGTGGCTGGCACCAACAGCCATCAGGTAATCTTTCATTGCAAATTCTTCTTTCATTTTGGAATGAATAACTGGATATTAGTAACTTCTGGGAATGCAACATTCTTACGGATTTTTTCCTCACTTCCTACTGTCCTTTTGAGCATGTGTTGCTTGATGCTGACTGGAATTGGGGTTTTTTTGTGTACTTGAATTCTCTTCAATTGAGATATCAAATGTTATGTCACAAGAGAGAATACCCATGTTCTACATGTTACTGATCATGAGCCATTAAACTAACAATGACTAATAATACACCTAGGATGAAATTTTTTTAATTTTTCTTCTTTCATCTGGAGCTAAGAAAATGTCAATTTCATTTATATCCTTTGTTAGTTTTATGATATACAAGTTATTGTTAGTTACTTTTAAAAAAGAAAAATTAATTTCTTATTTTTTATAGAACTTGGAATGCTTTCTTATCATTTTGTCTTTGCTGGTTTCTTGGAGGAACCACAATTTCTTTATTACCTTATCTCTAGTAGACTAGTAGCTCTACTGTAATCGTAATCATCCAGCCACTCAAAAACTTCAATTCATTTTTTTTTCTTAATAGGTTTGCCTTTATGATATTTCCGCTCAACGAAGACCTGTTATCTCATTTGATTTTCAGGAGACGCCTATCAAATCAGTAATTGAAGATTTAGATGGCTATACAGTCTATGTAGGGAATGGGTCTGGTGACCTTGCTTCTTTTGACATGCGCATAGGTGAACTGTAGTTCCATCATGTTGTCACATATTTGATATTCTATCTGTGTGGAAGTCTGGAAGATACATTTACCATTCGCTCTCTTATAGTGTATTCTGGTAGTGTAAGTGTTCTGTTTATTTACTTAATTAGTTTTCTTCAGTAGAAAGCCTTTGATTATTAAAAAGAAAAATGGAAAAAAGAATAATTTAGATTGGCAATTATCATTTAAGGTGATCAAGTCTTATATGTGGGGTTTCTCTATGTTCCTGTGTGAGTGGGTGTGCAGGCACGTGGGTTCATTTATATATATTGCTAAATGCTGGCTCCACCGTGTATCTTTGGGTGGGGATATACAAACTGATAGACATGCCCTTATGCTTGTTTTGATCTGTGGAAAATGTTTTTCTTATGTAAGTTTTAGATCCAAAAGATGAGGCATACAATACTTATGAACTGTATGATGGTTTTCTTTTGGCTTCATTTCAATTGTTTGCTTCATGTTACATGCATCAAAATTTATTTGTCAAGGAGTCATATCTTGGAAGAGCTTGATCACTGCAGGAAAACACCTAATTCAATATATGCAATAGAGCTCAAGCCTTTTGTAGAATTTTTTTTTTTCTTTTAAAGTAAATTGTTAATGCACAATTGATTTGCATATGACGTTTAATGTCTGGACAAGTACCATAGGTATTCAAGGGTATTATTCATTTTTAACTCTGAAAATTGAACCCATCTTACTCCAAGGTCTACTTTGGATTATTGGTAACTATTACATATTTTTGGATTGAGGTTAATTGAGTTGCATTAAAGTGGATGTGAAAATTGATTTATGATGTTGCTAATGTTATTCTTGCATATAATTCATATTTTTTGAATGATTTGAGATTTTTCTCTCTTGTAACTCCATAAATGATGAAAGTATCTTTTTACACGAAAATTATTTGGGTGCTTTTTGGGAAAATGTTCTGGAAGCATCAGATCTATAGCCAGGCACCCAGAGCTTCCAGTGATTGCATCTTGTGGTGAGTGTGTTGTATGGTTTTACCTTTATGTTAATTTGCATTGGAACTCATACTGACACACATACATACACAACACCATTTGCGCACGCATGCACACAGACACACACATCAAGAGAGAGAGGTCTGTAGTCTGTGGTTTGTATTGTGTGTACATACCCTCTTTTTATTTTTCTGTTTTGGTCAAAAGGTTTGCATGTTCACCCTTTGTTAGGCGGTCAAGTATTGGCTTCCTTTAGAAGACAGCCACTACTTGGTTATGGGTTATGGATAGCAAGGTTTAGTTAGGGTGGTCTTTTAGTCTGGAGAAGTGGGAAAAAAAAGGAGGTAAAGTTTATCTTAGTTTATACTCAATCACTTGCTATATTATCTACTAAGCAATGACAACCTTTTATTCTCGTATTATTTTTTTTTTTTCCTGAAACTTGAAAGTCATTTCCTGTATTAATATTCTAATTAAAAGAAGGGTGCGTGCAGTTAACACTTCATCATGTCTGGGTTCACTTAATTTTATTGAATCATCCTTTAGCCTTTTGAGGTTAAGTTTGTTTGTCTTGGGACCAAATTTTCTTGACCATCAAAACTGAGAACTTGACTAATTTCTAGGACTGGACAGTTATCTACGCTTTTGGTATATAAAGACTTGGCAACTTCTGTCTGCGGTATGTTCTTATACTTTATGATTATGAAGATTTGTTAGAATTTCTTGCTGAAAGTCAGGGCTGAAGATATGTGCTAGTTTTAAACTCTTATATTTATTTTTTGCCCTTACTAGAGTGGGTATGTAGGCATCCTGGGTTTACCCCTCAGTGGTGGTCCCACTGGCTCATACCTTGAGGGGGTTCCTTGTCATAAAATAAAAAAGAAGAACAAAAGGTCTTATCACTTTATAATGAAGTTACTAAAAAACAATGCAAAAAGTTGGGTCATCATTGAAAGCAGCTATATAAGGCGGAACTAATATTTTTGAAAGAAAACTTTGAGCCCAACAACTAGTCAAACTTTGTTTCACCTCTTTCTGGATTGGTTGATTTGATGTTATAACTGTGGATCTATTCTTTATACTTAACTTCAGTTATCTCTTAGGAGGTTGGAGTCTGTCTTTATCCTCAAACTACTAATAAGTAAACAACTCCTAATGGCCCAAGAGTGAAGACTAGATTGATCCGATACTCTTGGTATTATTTTTCTCTGCAATGTAAAATGATGAAAATATTTTATTTTCCATTACTACACACATAATTTTTAGGCTAAAATCCAATTTAGTCCCTTGACTTTTACTTTAGTTGTCAATTTAGTTCTTAAGATTTAATTTTTATTATTTTAGTCCCTCACTATTTCAAAATGAGTCAATCTGGTATTTCTGTGTTAATTTTTTTTTCCTAACTAGTACTCATCAAATGACAAGATCTATTAAATGGAGCAACTTATGAATGTTTTCAGTTAAAACTTGAATGAAGAAAAAAAAAAAAAAAAAAAAAATAGAGTCATTTAGTAACAAATTTGGATGAATGGACTAGATTGACAAAAATTAAACCCTAGGGACTAATTTGGCAACTGAAATAAAAGTAGTGGACTAAATTTAATTTTAGCCTAATTTTATTTAAAAAGGGTTTTTAGGGGATCAAATATGCTTTAAATTTGATAGGGATATATGAGATCTGACTCCAGTTTTTGAAGTTGCTCGACCCTGAAGTTTGGTACACACCGTACACTTTTTAGTTTAAATGATGGTTACCTTAATTGTTCCTCTTATGCAAAGCTAGTTATATAATATTATAATGTCAACATTAATCCACATCTACTAATTATACATTCCTCATTCTTATGAGCAGAAGTTAAACCTTCTGTAGCAGAAGATCTACCACTAAATGCTGAACAAATTGCTAATGAGACTGAAATCAGAGACGAGGAAGAAACACTGCCTGTGAAAAGAAGGCATCAAAAGAAGAAGAGAGAAGGAAGAAGAAAAAGGAAACGAAAGAAAATGAAGGAAACAAGGAAGCATCAAAAGAAAACAGTGGAAGCAAAATGAAGGTTTTGAAAGAAAACGAGGGAAGCAAGAAGTTAAAATCCAAGAAAAGCAAAAGATAAACACGTGAGATTCATGATGAATCATGATTCAGATTTATTACATGAGCATGCTTGTGTGTACAATCCAAAGTGCTGGAGTCAAACGTTGACATGCATTATGACTAAGAAGGTATGGTGAAAGAAGCCAAAGATTGGAGTGCAGTTTCAGTGTCCTATTTTTGCAGGAAGAAAGACATTAGGAGTACAGGAAGCCTTCATGTATCATTAACGTAAGGGCTGATGTTTTTCTTATTTATTCTGCTAGGAGGTGAAACTAAGAAGCAAGTAGATGACCATCTTGTAGCAAAATGACGATGTTAATTTATTCGGTTTGGGGACTTGTTTTTCTTTTATTCCTGACTAGCATGGGAAAGTCCATAAACGAAGTTTTGTTTTGTTTTGAAAGAGATAGTTATGCTTAATCAGTGACTGGTTAACACAAATTAACATGAAGATAATGAATTAATTGGAGAAGTTAATGCTTCATTTTGATTGAATTTAAACAATGATTTATCCTCTTGCTTATTAATGTCCATCATCCAAATTTCTTTTCTTACTACTCGACTTATTCAAGCAACTGAGTGCGAGTTAAAGAATAAAGGGTGGTTGGTGATGTATTGTGCCTAGAGTTGGAAATGGATATCCAATACACTATACTATGCCCGCCTGTTTGATGCATAGGTTTTCCTTTAGGAAAATTTCCATTACCATTGTATTCAAGTTGATAATCTGCTAAATGCCAATGGTGGGAGAAGGTATCTCATGTATTAGGCACATGAAACCTTTGTCACACTGATAGGTGAGCCCCAGTGAGACAAAGGTCTCATGCACCCGGCGCATACGAGACTTTTGCCAATGGTGGATATCTTGTTAAATAGGAGCTCTCTAGCATGTCTGCAAATCGAATCTTCTAAACATCTGCCTCGATTGATTGTTAAAAGGGTTGAAAATGTGCACTCTGGGTAAGTAAAAGCCTTGGGTTACTTGTATTAAATATTAGCCTTGTTCATCGTGTGAATTTTGAGTAAATGTATTCATCTTTTGTCCCATACTATGAATTACAATGTAAGTAACTATAGACTATGGAATTTGCCACATTTGTTGGTTTATATTACTATCCAAAGATGTATGTATGCTTATGTTAAGCTTTTGGGGGAAGTCTTAGCATATGATTTTATTTCTTGAGACACTTTTTAAAGAGTCAAAATGGCAAAGGATGCCTGCCTTTAAAATAAGATTGTAACTAATTAACATTGTGATTCTCTTACTATTATCCTTGCCCCGTTGGAGGAGATATCTCATTTGGCACAATGGCACTTGACAACAAGCTAACCTGTTGGTTGTTGCCATTATCTACATGATTAACCTTTCTATTTTTGTTCATTGTATTGGTTGGACTTATTTTTTCCTCCGCTCCAAACATGGTAAACAATTGAGTTTTTAACTAAAACGAACTATTGTGCAGTGGCATGGGTCCTGACTTTCGAGTTCTGGTACGAAAAAGTAGAAAGTAGGCAGAGCAATACCACCGCTTATACAAAGTATGTGTCAACTTCCTTTGCGTTTTTTCATTTTCCTCATCATCTATATCTCTCTTTTTAATATTATTTTGTCACATTATCATTTGGTTTCACTTATAGTGCTAAGTTGTAAAGCTTTGATTAGAGGCTATTGTTCCTTTGTCTCTTTGATTTATGCTACATCATTTATGCTTTTGGCAATGTCATACTTGTAAGAAAATGGTTGTTTACAGTTTTTTGAAAGGAATTTATCATGGATGAATTTTTTGGTGTCCTGGATAGAGTGATCTGAGTTTAGATTGAAGCAGATAATATTCTTTTGACTGGATTGCAATTCAGTTCCCAAAGACTCATATAGTTTAGGAGTCTGTATCCTAGATTGGATTGATCTTGCAGGGTAATCTGCAAATTTCACCACCTTCGAAATTGGTTGCCTTCCATGTGAGAAGTACTAGCTGTTTTCTGCATTTAAAATTTTAAGGAATGTGGTGATTTTTTTACATGGTTCTATTGGTGACTGATGATTAATTTGGTTGTTTGGTTGATTTTCTGCTGTTCCAGAAGTAGCTCTGAATCATACACTAGTATAATGTTTATAAGAGCTTTTCTCTATATATATTCATTTTATGTAATTTGTGAAGATGACAAGTGATGGTTCTTGATGTTTTTAACCCAATGACATGTTAGTTCATCGTCGTCATCATCAATCTGTGCATTATGTTGGGGAATAGCATCCAATTCTCTCTCTCTCTTTATATATATATATATATATATATATATTCATTTTATGTAAATTGTGAAGATGACAAGTTATGGTTCTTGATGTTTTTAACCCAATGACATGTCAGCTCATCATCATCATCAATCTGTGCATTATGTTGTGGAGTAGCAACCAATTTTATTTTCTTTTGGCATTTATCATTCTGCCCACATTACGACACAATAAAGTTCAAGCTATATATTAATTATATGCTCTTGTGCCTCATGTCTCCATACCATACCATCTGACTTTCTCTTTTCTGTCACTCAGATCTTTCATCTTTTTCTAATAATGGTTCCATCAAATTTTATTTACATAGACTTTAATAATATTTCATAAACCTCCATTTTGACCTTTCTTGTTCTGTTAGATGTTACTACTTGCTAACTAATGTCCATATTTGGCTTTTAAAACAACCTGGATTACCCTTGCTGGTTTCCTTGGGCTGACATATTTTAAATTACTTGGAAGAATAAGAGAGGACCATCAATTATTTGTGCATCTTGGTTATGATTTTTTAATTAGGGAATCTTAGTTTCCGTCTTCCTATTTTGAGTTAAACTTCACTACTCTTTGATGTGGGGGAGGCCAGAGAGGGGGGATTTATACTTTGGATGACTCAATTGGAGAGACTGGGAAATGCTATTTGACCTAAAGGTCATTGCCATGTTTGAAATAGAGATTCACATTTTGGCATCTTTCTTTGTTTCCATCTCTGAGGAGGCAATGGCTTTGTGTTGTCCTTGTACTGGCATTCATGATTCACCTCTTTTTGACATTGTCTTTTCTTGCTCTCTCTTACATGGAGGAACATTAGTTGAATTGATCTTGATGAAAATGCTTTGATATTATGAAATATTATTGAAGTCTATGTAAATATTATGACTTGTTTATTGGATTGAAGGCAATTTAGTTTTGGATTCACTCACTAGCTTGTTTTACTTATGGCATTTTTCTTGCTGCAATCTTTTTTTCCTGTTTTTTATATTTTATTTTGGATTCCCAATTTAGAAAATCTTTTCTTTTGTTACTTTGTACATTAAGCCAATTGATTATTTATAAGTTGCTAAGTGATATGTCAATGGACTTTTTTTGGGCTTATGAGAACATCTACACACATCTAGAAATATAAGTTGCTAAGTGATTCTTATAAGTTGCTAAGTGATTCTTAATCTGTGTGTTAGGAATCCAATTGTAGATGAGTTGGCACGAGTGCAGGTGGTGCTGATGGCTAATGCAGGTGGTGCTGCATGAAGGGGCATGTGGTGCTGCATGAAGGGGTGCTATAGAGGGTGCCTAGGCTGATGGTGTGAAGGGCAGGAGTTGCTGATGCAGCATGCGTGCACAGCTGATGATGGGAGGCTTCCAGTGTGGTTATGTGTATCTGTTACATATGCATTACATATGTATTATAGCTAGTGACACATGTAAGGAGGCTGTGTGTGTGTGAGTTAGTTGATGTAAGAGTTAGTTAGATTGATGAGTTGTCATGGTAGTTACAAGGTAGTTACATAGCTATGGTTGGGAAGGGTTATAGGTATATAGTTGGATAACAGATTGTAAAGGGGGCATTGAACCATTTTGTGAATTGAATATTCCTTTTCTCTGTTCTTTCTCTCTATCTCTAATCTGTATCTTCTATCCATGCTTTGGAGGCCTAGTTGTCCTTGAATTCAACTACCCAAATACTCTGTTCATAACATTTGGTATCAGACCAAGGCCTTCCTCGGCCATGGCTGAAACACGATCAACTACTGCTGCAACTCAGGAGGTTCTAGCTTCACTGAAGACTGCAAGTGATCATCATGGTAAAGAAATTCAAGAAATGCGTAATCATCATGATAAGGAAATCCAAGAAATTCGTACTATTCAAGGAGTGCATACACGTGCTATGAATGGGATGACCCAACAATTAGCAATTCTGGTGCAGAGGAGTAATTCTGATCAAGGTGGAGTCTCTCGCTCCCCAACGTATGGTGAACCCAGAAATGTTAATTCATCAACAATGGCTATTGTTCATACGGTGAGACTGGAATTTCCAAGGTTCTTTGGAGAAGACCCAGCAAGTTGGGTTTACAAAGCCAACCAATACTTCAGGTATTATAAGACACCAGCTACTGAGAAATTGATGTTAGCTTCGTTCCATATGGATGGTGAGGCTCTAATCTGGTTTCAAGATAGTGAAGAGGTAGGTCTCTTTGAGGATTGGGAATCACTAGTTCAAGCATTGCATATTAGATTTGGTGCCACAGCTTATGACGATCCCATGGAAACATTGACTAGGTTGAGACAAACTGCTTCAGTATCTCTATATAAGACTCAGTTTGAGATGTTATCTAATAGGATTAAGGGTCTATCTGCTACTCACAAGTTAAGCTGCTTCTTAAGTGGGTTAAGGGATGAGATAAGGCTGCCAGTGAGAATGCTTAGTCCTAAATCATTGAATGAGGCTTTTGGTTTGGCAAAGATTCAAGAAGAGTATAATTGGAGTTGTAAGAAGGTTATTAAGGTACCAGGGGATCAAGGCAAACCTTCCATTTTGGGAGTTCCTCCAAAAAACCCTTCACTATTGGAGACTAAACCAAGGCTGCCTCTCAAGAGGATATCTCCTACTCAAATGGAGGAAAGGAGAAAGAAAGGATTGTGTTACAATTGTGATGATAAGTGGGCTCCTGGCCATAAGTGCAAGAATGCCATGTTATTTTTGTTGGATTATGTAGAAGTATCTCAGGGAAATGCCAATTCTGAGGTTCATATCAGTAAATTAGAGGAGAATGGTTATGCAGATCATGTTGGACAAGATCAAGAAGATGTGGAGATTACTCTGTATGCATTGAGTAGCACTCCTACTTCAGGCACGATGGGGGTCATGGGAAGGATCAAGCATAGGTCTTTTGTTATCCTTATTGATTCAGGGAGTACTCACAATTTTATTGATGCTGCACTGGTCTCACATTTGCACATGAACATTGATACCTCTCAAGTCTTGGAGGTCAAGGTTGCCAATGGGGAGGTGATCAAGACTCAAGGTGTGTGTAAGGAGGTACCAGTTTGGTTATAAGGACATGAGTTTGTGGTGCAATTGCATGTGTTGTTAATGGGGGGTTGTGATTTAGTTTTGGGGACTCAATGGTTGGGTACTTTGGGAGTAATTCAGTGGGATTTCAAGATGCTTACAATGAGCTTTGGTTATAACCATAAGCAGGTGTTGCTACAAGGGTTGAGGAGTACAAGGTCTCAAGTGCAAGATGGGGATATTTTTTTGAAGCAATCTGTAAACAAGGGGTTGGTTCTTCACATTACATTTCAGCCTTACTTGTTCACTACAGAAGGAACAAATCTGCTACCTGAAGAAGTGGCTGCTCTGTTGAAGGAGTTCCAGTCAGTCTTTGCTACACCAGAGGGGCTGCCACCCTTAAGGGATCATGAACACCAAATCAACTTGAAGGAAGGAGCTCAAGCTATATGTCAAAGGCCTTACAGGTACCCTTACTATCAAAAAAATGAAATTGAGAAGATTGTTAAGGACTTACTATCAGCTGGTTTCATTAGAAATAGTAGCAGCCCTTTTGCTTCACCAGTCCTTTTAGTTAGGAAGGCAGATGGTTCCTGGAGAATGTGCATAGATTATAGGGCATTAAATCAAGAAACCATTAAGGATAAATACCCTATACCTGTCATAGATGAGCTATTGGATGAGTTGTTTGGTGCAACTGTGTTTTCTAAATTAGATTTGAGGTCCGGGTACCATCAAATTAGAATGAGGGAGGAGGATGTTCCTAAAACTGCCTTTAGGACTCATGAAGGGCATTATGAGTTCTTGGTAATGCCATTTGGTTTAACCAATGCACCTTCCACCTTCCAATCTCTCATGAATTCCATTTTTAAGCCTTACTTAAGAAGATTTGTGTTAGTATTTTTTGATGATATTCTGGTATATAGTAAGAATGTGAGTGATCATGTGCATCATCTTCATGTGGTCTTGGAAGTTTTGGTGAAACACCAATTGTATGCCAAACAATCAAAGTGTGTGTTTGTTTGTAAGGAAGTAGAGTATCTAGGCCATCTTATCTCTGGTGATGGAGTGAGGACAGATCCAAGGAAGACTGCTGCTATGCAGCAATGGCCAATTCCTAGAGATGTGAAGGCCTTAAGGGGATTTTTGGGGTTGATAGGCTATTACAGGAAGTTTGTCAAGGGGTATGGACAAATTGCTGCACCTCTAACAGCTTTGTTGAGGAAGGATTCATTCCATTGGACCCCTGAGGCTTCTCAAGCTTTCCAACTTCTTAAGGATGCAATGTCAAACCCACCTGTTTTAGCCTTACCTGATTTCACTAAGTCCTTTGTAGTGGAATGTGATGCATCTGGTGTGGGGGTTGGGGCTGTCCTAATGCAAGAGCAAAGACCAATTGCTTACCACAGCCAAGCCTTGAAGGGTAAAAGCCTTGCACTCTCAACATATGAGAAGGAGTTGCTGGCTCTGGTAGTGGCAGTGAAGAAATGGATACCCTATCTCCTTGGCAGACCCTTTGTGATTGAGACAGACCATCAAAGCCTTAAGTACTTGCTGGAACAGAAGATTGGGACCCCTGCTCAGCAGAAATGGATATCTAAACTCCTTGGCTATGCATTCTTGGTGGAATATAAGCATGGCAAAGAAAATCTGGTGGCAGATGCACTTTCAAGGAAAGAAGCTGTTGAGGAAGGGAAAATTGAGAGTGTTAAGGTGGGCACCCTGTGTATGATTTCATTTCCCACTCCTACTTGGTTGGAGGAACTTAAGCTGACTTACACATCTGATGCTGCAGTCCAAAAGATAATCCTTGCTATTCAGTCAGGTAGTGACATTCCAGCTGGGTTTACTCTTCATAATGACTTGTTGTTTTACAAGGGAAGGCTGTTTGTGGGTAGCACAGCTCAAGGATTGAAGGCTCAGGTGTTACAACAGATACATGCTAGCCCTCTAAGGGGTCATTCTGGCTATTTAAAGTCCTTTCAGAGGCTCAAGAAAGACTTTTATTGGACTGGTATGGTGGGAGATTTAAAAAAATTTACGAAGGAATGTGATACATGCCAAAGGGTGAAGAATGAAACTTGCTTACCTGCTAGGTTGTTGCAGCCATTGGCCATTCCTGATAGACCTTAGCTAGACATTAGCATGGATTTTGTGGAAGGGTTGCCTAAATCCCAAAAGAAGTCAGTGATCTTTGTGGTGGTGGATAGGTTTACCAAATATGTGCATTTTATTCCCTTGGCTCATCCTTACACAGTCGCTAAGGTTGCTCAAGTGTTCATGCAATATGTTTTCAAGTTACATGGTATGCCTTCTACAATTGTGAGTGATAGAGACCCAGTGTTCACTTCCAAATTCTAGTAAGAATTGATGAAATTACAAGGAACTAACTTGGCTATGTCTTCTTCTTATCACCCCCAATCTGATGGGCAGACTGAAGTGGTAAATAAAAGTCTAGAGCACTACTTGCGAGCCTTTGCTGCTGACAGACCTATGTCTTGGGTGGACTGGTTGCCCATGGCTGAGTTTTGGTTCAATACTAACTTCCACACTTCCATTAAACTCACTCCATTTGAGGCACTTTATGGCTATCCCTCTCCTAAGGTTGTGGAGTATGTGCCAAGAGTAACAAGGGTTGCAACTGTGGACTCTTATTTGCAAGATAGGCAGCAACTCTTTTCCTTGTTGAAACACAATTTAAAGATAGCTTAGGAGATAATGAAGTGGTTTGCTGACAAGAAGAGGGTGGACAGGTCCTTTGAGGTGGGAGATTGGGTTTATCTCAGGCTTCAACCTTACAAGCAAGCATCAGTGCAGCCCAGGAAATTTGGGAAGCTTGCTCCTCGTTTTTATGGTCCTTTCCAGATTATGCAGAAGATTGGTCAGGTGTCTTACAAACTTGATCTGCCTGAAGGGTCCCAAATTCATCTTGTATTCCATGTCTCAAACCTTAAGGCTAAATTGGGTTCCAATGTCAATCCTAAACTTGCTTTACCAGTTGTGTCTACAGACCATGTCCTTGCTCCTGAGCCTGTGGCTGTTTTGGACACCAGAACCCATCAACTCATAAGCAGACTCATCACTCAGGTCCTTGTGCAATGGCAGGATGAAAGCACAGCTGATGCTACCTGGGAGAATTTGTTTGAATTGCAACACAAGTTCCCACACTTTGTGGGCAAGGTGTTTTAAAGGAGGAGGCATTGTTAGGAATCCAATTGTAGATGAGTTGGCACGAGTGCAGGTGGTGCTGATGGCTAATGCAGGTGGTGCTGCATGAAGGGGTGCTACAGAGGGTGCCTAGGCTGATGGTGTGAAGGGCAGGAGTTGCTGATGCAGCATGCGTGCACAGCTGATGATGGGAGGCTTCCAGTGTGGTTATGTGTATCTGTTACATATGCATTGCATATGTATTATAGCTAGTGACACGTGTAAGGAGGTTGTGTGTGTGTGAGTTAGTTGATGTAAGAGTTAGTTAGATTGATGAGTTGTCATGGTAGTTACAAGGTAGTTACATAGCTATGGTTGGGAAGGGTTATAGGTATATAGTTGGATAATAGATTGTAAAGGGGGCATTGAACCATTTTGTGAATTGAATACTCCTTTTCTTTGTTCTTTCTCTCTATCTCTAATCTCTATCTTCTATCCATGCTTTGGAGGCCTAGTTGTCCTTGAATTCAACTACCCAAATACTCTGTTCATAACACTGTGATGCAACAAATTTTGGGCTTATGAGAACATCTGCGTGCATCTGTAAAAATCCAAATTTTTTGAATAACACCCCATGGCATGTTAAGATCTAGTCTTTTTAAGATTTGTTTGGATATTGCTTATTTTGCTGAAAACTTAAAACTTTTTTTTTTTTTTTTTGAGAAACTAAATTGAAAACTTATTACTGAAAATACTGTAACAAAATAATTTTTCAATCTAAAAACACCGTGTATAACACTTGTTGCATTTTTCCCTGGGCTGCTAGTCCATGAACAGTGCATTAGACTTGGGCCCTAAAACGCCAAATGCAGCATTTACTCTACAAACGCCCAATCCAAACGCACACTTAGTCTTCTGACTATTAGCTATGAATTTTTTATTTTATATTTGTGATGCATTTGAGCAGGCTTGAATTTGTCTTGCTCTTGTTTTCCCCAGAACTTTGGTTTCAATTATATTTATGACACCATATATAATATATGCTTTGCCCATGCATTAAATAGTTTGAACTAAACCCAAAACCCAGATTTGGAGTTCAAAATGATGCTCCTCTCCAATATGCTTTGGATAAAAAGCATGTTTTTTCTGAAACTCCATGGTTGCTAAGAAAAAAAATGTCAAGTTAAACTTTGTTCATTTCTATAGAATAGAAGGTTAGAAATTAAGAGCTATCTCATCTAACAAATGTCAAAATTTTGAGCTTTTATGTTTTGAAAATTTACTAAATGTGTGAAGTCATGATGTGATAGTAAATTGACAAGTTCAAATAGCGTTGAAAACACTCTTGAACGTTTAGACCCCTAATTACAAAATATCAATTCAAGCTTAAATCAACAATTAATGTGCGGAACATGAATATAAACCAAACACAGAATTGATAAATAATCTAAGCCAATTAAAATCACATTCACAACAGAAACTAAAAGGCAAAGACAAAGAAAAGAGAGATGCAAACACAAGGACAACACGTGATGTGTTATTGAAGAGGAAACCGAATCCCTCGGCATAATACCTCTTTGCTGCCCTCCAAGCGGTCAATAATCCGCTAGAAAATGTAGTTTGGATACATGAATAGCAATAGACCTTCCAAGCCTAATCTACCGCAGGTACCTACCCCTCCAAGCTTCTTGCTTCAAACGAGGTTGCGCCGAACCTTTTTCTTCTCTAGCTTACCAGATTCTGCTATAGCCCATAGCATCAACCAATAACCATTGGTCCCTTCTAAACTGCTTCCCTTGGCACTAAAAGACCTGGTCATAGACGTGGGTGTTGTGAGAAAAGATTTGGTCAAGAACCTCTCAAGGATGTATCAATGGAGAGGAAGAGAGTAGAGGAATTTAAAGAGTCTCTTAGTGAAGATTGAGGATGAGACAATCTGTTTTTTCTCTAGGTTTCTCTCTCAAAATTCTCTTCTGGAAGCTCTCTACATTTCGTGAGTAAAGGATCTATATATAGTGGTGTGTGTTTTGGAATACGAAGAGACAGTTTTTCTAGAACAAGGTAAGTTGGCCTTAGCCTCGCGACTGGTCTAAGTCGCGAGTTCAAGCCGTGAGCTAATGGTCTGGCTAGCCTAGGACTTTTGTCCTGTAGTGTGACAGCTGGCGTGACCCTTTACCTCCCCCACATGCTTCTCACATGTGCGGCAATTGGGCGGGCTTGCAAGTCGCGATGTCAGCCGAGAGCCCCTGCTTCTTTGCACAAACTTGAGCATTTCTTCACACTCTCTCTACACACTCCCTTTACATGATCCCGCCTAAATACAGGGTTACTAAGTGCTAAATTACAAGCAAATTGGCACGGAGTAAAGCCAACAAGATGGTTGATAAAATTAAACCTTACAATCTCCCCCATTTGGCCATTCCGTGACAAAACCTTATAACAAACTCTAGACTTAATGCGTGAGTTAGGAACATTGGAAAACTCACTCATACCTAACTCTAGAATCGGTGTAGCTCTTGAACCATAAGAACAAGTATCTCCTGAAACATAACAACACAATAAGTTCATTGTATGCAAAAAACTTGTAATGCATATGGAGCAAGCACAATGCGATCAAGCAAAATGGAATATAGCAATAGACCATGGCATGACCTAAATTGGTAATCACTACATACTAGTGATTACAATGCTCATCCTCACAAGGAATGAACATCCGACATGCAAGCAAATAAACTCAATTGCAAAGTATCATTTGCATGTCCAACACTCAACCAATGCATAAAACATATATGCATCAGAATAAGATCCTACAAGGGGCACAAGAGTGATGTACTTAAAAGAAAATGCATGACATTTAACATCAAGTACTAAAAACCTTAAAAGCTTAAAAGCTTACAAAAGCAACAGGTATAGACTAAGAACCTTAAAAACCTACAAAGGTAACAGGTACAAACCAGAACACATAAAGTAAAAAATATAAAGACTAGACAATGCTAATGTGTAACAGAAAACTAAATAGTGCTGATGTGAAACAGAAATTAAACAAAGTCCTTCTTGCTGAAAAACTTCCCTTTTCATTGTACTCCCCCTGCCAACATCATCTCCCCATTTCTGTCATGGAATAGCTAGTCCTCATCATCTTCTAGCTTTCTTTGAATTTGATCCAATTGAGCTTGGATAGAGGTGAACTTCATATCCCATCGAATGTTGAGATGGTGCAAAATGGATGTAAGTCCGGACATCTTAGAGCTCAACTCGTGGACAGATTTCGCAATGTTGTCTAGCTTCTTGTCAAATGTGGATGAACTAAAGCACGAGCCACTGTGAGATGCTGAAGTTTCTGTTTTGATTCCCTTACGACTATGACCAATGCTAGTGTTGTACATACGCATGTTGATTGGAGCCAGTTTTGGGCAGGGAGACTCATCTGTTGAAGGATGAATTCCTTTGAGCTTCAGTATCCTAGAAATGAGGCAGCAAAAAGGAATGCATATCCTTGATTCAGTTCCGAAGAACGTTTGCGCAAGACATGAAAGATGTGTGCACAAATGTCAATATCACATCAGAGATTAGATCCTGAAGAAACAGGAGCACGTCCTAAGGTCATGTACCCGATGCTAGATAATGGGTACAAGTTGTGAAACATGATGATTGTAAGCACCCTCAATTTCGAAGGAAGAGAAGAAACACTGACTGAATTCCCATTCGATGAGAATTCAAGTCCTTTCCAAGAGCATCTCGGAGTAGGTCCTCATCTGGACATAGATCATCATAAATCGGTGATTGTTTAAATATCAGGTCGATTGATGTGAAGAATCTCAGCCAGATATGCGGGAGAGACTAAGAAACTCTTTCTTCTAACCCAGCATTTGAGTTCTTGCCTTCAACATTGCATTGGCATAAAACTCTTTTACCAAATCCTCATATGCTTCTTCAAGGGTCGAGAGAAGATAATTCCAGTCTTTGCGAGCAAACCATTTAGGAATGTCGGTGTCAAAAAGAGAAGGTTGATCAACAACCCTTTCGACCAACGGTGTAGCATCTCTAGAAATAGTTCTCATGAGTCTGGAATGTAGCATAAGATCTGAACTTATTTGGATCAAATACTCCTAATGATGAACGGGTCCTTTTTGCTTTAGGGGAGGTTTCATCAACATCAATGACGGGTTCTTTTCCTTTGTTGTTTCCCCCTTTTACAGCAGCTCTCTTGAAAGGAGACATTTTACCCTGCATCATGTTTTATCAAGAGACCAAGACATGCCACACGAGACAACAAACATTATCAGCATTGGGTTAGATCCAGAACATAGACCAATGAGGGGAAACCCTAAAAAAAACTGAGATTTAGGACCGCAAACATGAAAATGAAGTGTGTGTGCCACAAATCCCACAATGATTACTCAAGATAGAGTAGATTTGTACTAAACATCAATGAATGCACAGTGATTTTATCATGAGATCAAATACACAATCAAACAAGAGATTACAAATATCAGCAGAAACACACAATCAAAGAAAAACACAGTGACAACACAAAGAACATGAAAAAAATTCTCAAAACAAGAAATATGAAGTGTGACAAAGAAAACCCATACCTTTTCTTGAAGATTTGAGAAGAAATGAAGGATTTTCGAAGTGAGACATGGTGTGTATGAATGAGTGAAATGGAAAGACAATGAATAGTCACAAAAAAATTGAGGGAAAAACTGAAAAACAATTTTTAAAACTGTCTTTAAAACTCAAAACACGCGTTTTCGCGACTGGATCAAGTCGCCAGTAAGTCACCTGTGTAAGCCGCAAAACATCTGTGAAACCAAGATTCTTGAAAAATCTTCTAAGTGTTTTTCGCGACTAGAAGGGTCTACCTGCGAGAGAGTCGCTAGGTGAGCCGCGAAAATCTCTGAGTTACCTCTCGGACTGGACCCTCACCCGCGAACAAGTCGCCATGCTGAGTCACGAAAGTCACCAAAACTCAAATTTTGAAAAATTTTCTAAGTATTTTTCACGACTGAGACCTTGACTCGCTAGGTAAGCTGCGAAAAAATCTCGGAGTAGGCTCAAGACTTGGGCATGGCAACTGGGACAACCCGCGACTGAGTCGCCAAAATAAGGTAACACTGTTTTTGAATTTTTTAACATTTTTGTAAAAACAAAATACTTTCCAAAAACAAGCTAAAACACTCAAAAATCTTTTGTGTTTGATCAACAGAGATTGAGCATGTGAAAACACATTTAAACAAGTACAATCACACAATGAATATGACATTCATTGAACATAACTTGTGGAAGTGTCTGTGAATTATAAAAATGAGATAGTCCTTAGTCTAATGTGAAGCTTCAATGATCAATTCAATCAAGGCATACACAACTAGCACTAGATAATGTGACCTATATCAATTATAGAGAGTATCTATATGACCTCCCACATAAACTTGAGTACATTACTTTGAAGCTTTTCATTTGGCTCCAAATACATCATATCATTTGATCTTTTTGAATCAACACATCTCATTGTGAGATCGATGCCTGAAATTTTTAATATTTCAATTTGATGAGATAGCCTTTGGCTTTTTGGGCATCATACATTTTATTTTGGTCGCTTTCCTTTTTTCCTAGTCAAATACTAGTATGTGCGATAGGCTTTTGCAGCTCAATATCTCTTTTCATTTGAAGATTTACATTTGGAGAGCTCTTTGAGTAAAGCAATAAAATAAAAGTGGGAAGATATATAGGCACAAGTCTATGCATGTCTCAAGATCAACAAAACCATTCACTAATCATTCATGACAAGGTTGAAGATCTATTTACAACAGTCACATAGATTTCAGAATTTCTTCCACAATGATATGAGTGCATAAGAAACAAGCTAAGCTCGTAGATGCACAAGGCCATTAGTACAAAGGTACAAGGCAAAACATGCTTTGAGACAAAACTCAACAATGCCGATCAAACTTTTTAGGATTTTCTACTTTTTATGTGTTTTTGGATTTTTGACACAAAAGCAGTAAAAAGGATGATAAAAAACAAACAAAAAATAACAATGTAAAAACATTTTAACCAAAACAAACACAAACAATATAACAACTCAAAAACTCGCAAGAAGCACACAACCAAGCATATTCACAAACATGGGAAGTATTAATGCATGGACATGTTGTAATGCTTATGCATGAGTACCCTTCGTCACCCACACGTCACGTGCGTTTGGGGTGATATCCTTGACGGATTGGGTACGAGAGTTAGGACTTTCAAACCTTCTTGTGAAGCTTTCCAAGCAATTGGTGAAGGCACCGATCATCTTCATAACGTCCATCATTCCGGGATCACGGTTTTGACTTCTAGGTTGCTCACCACACCAAGACCTCTTGTCATTTCTTCTTCCTCGTGATCGAGGAGCGCTTGTATTGTTTAACCTCTCAGCTTATGACAGTTGGGCTAGTATGTCCTTGCAATCCGCAAAAGTGACAAAAATGATTATTCTAGGACCCTGTTGTGATCTTGGAAGTGATCTTCCTCTAGATCCAAATCTGGCTTCTAATTGATTACGGACTTATTAAACACCTGTTGATCATCCACCTTCTTCTTCTTCTCAGCCTTAACTTTCTCAGGAATAGGCTCTTTCTACAACCGTCTCTTTGGCCTTCACAAACTTCACTTCTTTGGTAACATTGGCTGATGAGCTACTTCCTCCGATATATCCTAACCCGACTTGTCTGAGGAAGGTTTTGAGATGAAATAACATTTTCTAACTTCTTGGATGAGACCCTCTCTATCTTGGCATGAACTTGCACTACCTCTTGCTCAAGAAATCTCACTTTTGTGTAAGCTTCTGATAGCTCACCATTTAGTGTTTCAATCTCACACTTCGCCTCCTAGTATCGTACCTAGAAGACTTTTGTAATCTTCCTCAGCTTTCTTCATCTTCTTCACAGCCGTCTTTGCCACCCTTGCATACTCACCTGATTTCTCAAGGAGTAAAGCATAATTCTCTTGAAGACCAGATGTATCTTCATCTCTTCAGCCTCTGATTCTTCAACAATCCCAATAGACTCCAAATCAAAATGCTCACCAAGCTCCTTCACAAGTGAACCAAGATCATCTGAGGATTCTACATGTGCAATGGTCATGAATGTGGAGTAATTTCCTTCTCCGTCACAGCTATCTTCAGAGTTAGAGTTTGATGAATCCGTGTCACTTAAAGGTGTAGCGTATACCTTTCCTTTCGACTTCAAATAGTTGGGGACATTCCTTTTTGAAGTGTCCATGTCCATTACACTCAAAGCATGTGATTCCTTGAGAAGATTGGGAATCTCTACCATCTTTCCTTCAGAATTCTTTCTTCTCCTTCCCGGAACTCTGAAATTTTTCCTTTGTCACTCAAATTTCCCACGTTCTTTGAGTTTCAAGAATTTCTGAAAGTTCTTTACAAGGTACGCCACATCTTTATCTACTGTATCCTCTTCTGAAGAGTCAGAGATACCACTCTCTCATCAATTGTTTTAAGAGCAAGAGATTTGCTCTTCTTCTTTGTGGGTAGTGACAATTCATATGTCTGCAATGAACCAACCAACTCTTGAACTTTGATGTCGTCAAGATCCTTGCTTTCTTCAATGGCTGTTACTTTGGCACGAAAGCTTTCCGGGCAGTGACCGAAGGATTCTTCCTTACTATTTTAGAATCCTCCGTCTTTTCCCCCAAATTGAATTTGCTGGCAACCACCTCATTCAGCTTACTATAGAAAGAGTCAAAAGACTCATCTCGCTCATCTTGAGCTCCTCAAAGCGAGTGGTCAACATCTGTAGTTTGGTGTCTTTCACCTTCTTTGTTCCTTCATAAGTAGTCTCCAGAATCTCCCATGCTTCCTTAGCAATAGTAATATGGCGAAACCTGTGAAATTCTTCTGGAGAGACCACTATAGAAATAGCTTTTAATGCTTTACTGTTAGCATTAGCCGCCGCAAGAGCTGCCTTATCCCAAGTGGATTGACAGCCTTCAGCCTAGTCCAACCAACTTCAACTGCATCCCACACAGCATCATCAATAGAACACAAAAATGCTCTCATTCGGACTTTCCAAAAAGCATAATTATTACCATAAAAAAATGGTGGCACATTTAGAGATTGAGACCTATCCATCTCAAAACAGGGTCAGGGATCGCACTAAGGTGTTTAAACCACAGCAAGTGCACCCGCTCTGATACCAATTGAAAGTTCAAATAGCGTTGAAAACACTATGAACGTTTAGACCCCCAATTACAAAATACCAATTCAAGCTTATTATCAAACAATTAATGTGCGGAACATGAACATAAGCCAAACACAGAATTGATAAACAATCTAAGCCAATTATAATCACATCCACAACAGAAAATAAAAGGCAAAGATAAAGGGAAGAGAGATGCAAACACAAGGACAACACGCGATGTGTTATCGAAGAGGAAACCGAAGCCCTCGGCGTAAAACCTCTCCGCCGCCCTCCAAGCGGTCAATAATCCACTAGAAAATGTAGTTGGGATACATGAACAGCAATAGACCCTCCAAGCCTAATCTACCCAGGTACCTAAGCCCTCCAAGCTTCTTGCTCCAACGAGGTTGCGCCGAACCTTTTTCTTCTCTAGCTTACCGGATTCCGCTATAGCCCATAGCATCAACCAATAACCATTGGTCCCTTCCAAACTGCTTCCCTTAGCACCAAAAGACCTTCTCACAGACGTGGGTGTGATGAGAAAAGGATTTGGTCAAGAACCTCTCAAGGATGTATCAATGGAGAGGAAGAGAGTAGAGGAATTTGAAGAGTCTCTTAGTGAAGATTGGGGATGAGGCAATCTTGTTTTTCTCTAGGGTTTCTCTCTCAAAATTCTCTTGGAAGCTCTCTACATTTCGTGGGTATAAGGGTCTATATATAGTGGTGTGTGTTTGAATACGAAGAGACAGTTTTTCCCAAACAGGTAAGTTGGCGGCTTGGCCTCGCGACTGGTCTAAGTTGCGAGTTCAAGCCGAGCTAACGACCAGTAGGCTGGGACTTTTGTCCTGTAGTGCGACAGCTGGCGTGACCCTTCACCTCCCCGCATGCTTCTCACGTGTGTTCAGTTGGCGGCTTGCAAGTCGCGAGTCCTAGCCGTGAGTCCCTGCTTCTTTGCACAATCTTGAGCATTTCTTCACACTCTCTCACACACTACCCTTACATGAATCCCACCTAAATACAGGGTTACTAAGTGCTAAATTACAAGCAAATTGGCATGGAATAAAGCCAACAAATGGTTGATAAAATTCAACCTTACATAAATGATGAGCATAAAGGGAACATTGATCTAACAGTAGGATTGACAAAGTATTAATCTCATATAAATGTCTAGATATTGTTTAAGTTTCACAAGTTTGTAACTTGAACCCATTTCTATTGTTTTTGAAAAAAAAAAAGTGATAGACTTTGGTTAGGCATTTCAATTGGATTTGCAGCAGAGACACAGACGTAGAAGCCTTTTAGAATTTATTCTTTCAAATTACACTTTCCAGTAGAAATTATCATCATTCTTAACATGTTCCTGTTATTTGTTGTTTGCTGTAGGTGGACCCATCAGGTTCATATTTTTCTTGGAAAGCTTCTACAATGGGGAAAAATGTCTCTAATGCAAAGACATTTCTTGAAAAGAGGTATTAGGTTTGATTCACTTACCAGCTAAGTGTTAGAGAAACTTTTTTTGGGGGGGGGGGGGGGGGGGGGGGTTAATATATATTTTGTCTCAATTCATACAATGAAATGAATTGAATAAGGGCTCATGTATGTGAATTTCACATGTACTATCCTTTAATTCTTTCTTGCATTGGCCATAATTTCCTAAAAATATTTTTTTACCTGTCTGTCTTACAGGTATACAGATGATATGGAGCTTGATGATGCCCGTCCACACTTCAATATTAACCTTGAAGGAAGGGTAGGCATTGTAGCTTTGAGTTCTAACTTCTA